>JAFBJU010000331.1:4064073-4084040 GCA_016785305.1 Colistium nudipinnis | reverse complement strand
ACACTTAAACATTGATCACTTAATACAACCCTTGCTACCTCTTATGTTTTTTATGTCGTATCCCACCCCTTATGTTTTGTACTTATCTTATGGTTTATGTTGTATGTTATATGTCGTATGTATACACACACAAGCGCTGTACACCATGTAAAATTCCTGTGTACTTGTACATTTGGCGAATAAAGAGATTCTGATTCTGATTCACCTTTGCTCCAGGGCCATCACTCATCTAATGCAAGCTTTACCGCTAGCAGCTTCTGGTTTCCTATATCATAATTACACGCTGCTGGGGACAATTTCCGGGAAAAAGTGCAGTTGTGATCTTTTGCAGAGCACTGAGACAGGTTATCCCCCACCCCTGTGTTAGAGGCATCCACCTCAGCAATAAATGTCCTGGAAAGGTCAGGGCGAGTGAGAATGAGAGCAGAGGTGAATTGTTGACTTGTAATCCAGGAAGTAGGACTCTGCACCTGAGTCGATGAAAACTGACACCGTTTGAGCGACACCATCCATCAGGAGCTAAGCATGCATTAAAAGTCATGAGGGCATTTCTGGGAGGAGAGCACTGCCCACCAGCGCCCTCTGGATTACTGGTGAACGTATTCCTTTTACTGGGCAGTAAGCTACCAAGAGTCCATGTTGTCTGCAGTACATGCAGCGAATCTCCTGCAGGCGTTGTCGCCGAGGTAAGGAAAGTCCTTCGCCGCTGTATGGTTTCAGAATCATTGCCAGCGCTTGAGGGAAGTGGGGTTGGCTGCCTGTCTGGCTCTGCGGTGAAAGGAGAGCAAACAGGTTCAGGTTCAGCTCGCAATCAAACCTTTAATTTTTCTGACAGGCCGTTGAACAATGAATCATAGTCCAACTTACTTTCCGAGGCGATCTTTCTGAACTTGATGGAGTAGTCACCCACCCTTTGGTCAGCTGTATGGTCGAACATCTTCTTTAGCTCCGTGGAAAATAGCGCCTATGTGAAGCAGGCTGAGAATTGTCTTTCCCACTCCACGGTCCCCCACCGCTTGGCACGGCCTGTGAGATGCTGTAAACCACCTTGGAGCGGTCCGTCGGGATGGAAGGTGGCTGCAGTTAAAGCGTCAAGGAGCTCTGGGTTAAATGGGCTAAGCAGCCGCCAGACTCACCCGAATAACGTTCAGGTTGAGACATGCGAGACTCCGGGTTGTGGGTGTGTGAGACCGGGCGATTGGAAGATGAAGCGGTAGCTTAGATACAAACCAAAGCAGCAACTAGAATCGCAGCTGAAGCTTGGCAGAGGAGTATGAGCCCCTGAATCAGGTCGTGGAGGGCTTCCGTGTCTATAGCGCGGCGGGCTGAGGGTTCCTCGAGAGCCCCTGCGATAGCGGTGAGTTGATGCTCATGCTGTCACAGTGCACTCCCTTATGCAACAACCTCTTCTCAGTCTCAGTTCGTTTGAGCCATGGGTCCGTGTTTTGGTCAGATTGTTCTGTCACGGCTCACAGGAAAAGAACCCAGGCACACAACGCATAGTTGGGGACAGGCAGGGACCCGGTGGAAGTGAACTGGTTATAAGCCAGGGAGCTGATTAGGGAAGTGGGAACAGGTGAGTGAAGATTAGCAGGTGTGTGGAATCAACTGATGGAAGGGCAGGTGTGAGGGAGTGAAAGGGCCTTAAATGACAACAGAATTAGTAATGAACAAAGGCAAATAATAAACGTGAAAACAGATCATCTGAAACCATGCATTTGTTCAGTAGCAAAGTCCTTAAAATGTAGTAACTTTTTCCAGTCATCCCGATGTCAGAGTTCAGGAATAGCTCAAGGCTTCCTAATCTGGTGGCATGAATATATGTGTGTGTGTGTTTGCTTGTAACTGCATTTTCTATGCTTATTTATATAATTTTATAAAACACACATATATATGGCATATATATATATATATATATATATATATAATGTTTTGAGTTGAGTGAACAAACAATAATCAAAGTTGATTTACAAAATTACTTTTTTCATTTTGTATAGATATTTCTGCTTTTATCCAACATAATTTCTTCATGATTTGGTCTGTTCTTTATGTAGTTCAGTTGATGGTGAAAGACAGATAAAAAGTGTCACGCACCCATACACAGTCAATTATTACAAAAAAGACCTCAAATGTGTGTTGAAACATTAACTTGTCGGATTTGTACATTATTTGACATTCTAGGGGACTGATAAGAAAAGTGATATCTTTCCAGGCTCCTGGACTAGTATGACTCATAATGCTGCTAAAAGGAAAATTATTCCTTTCATTGTTTATTAGTCATTGTACTTATTTTTCCATTAGCTATTTAAATCTCTAGTTGCCTACCTTCATTTGTCATAAGTACTGAATGTAGTAGCATATTATATAATCATGTATTATTATTGATTAATCTCAGTATCATGAGCATACAGTCGGCAGGTTGGAGACCTGATGGACTTGAGTTTCAGATTTAGTATAAAAACAGACTATTGTAAGGTTACTACAGTACAGTGAGATGCACATGTGCTGAACGCCTCCCTACTCTGTTTACTTTCCATCCAAAACACTGATTCCACACACACACACACCAGCATGGCTATCACTGTGAGCACTTCCCCAAGCCATACACCGGTCCACTAAACACTGCAAACACACTATTACACACTGGCCCACACACGTACACATACACTTCAGGGAGGCGCAGCACCACTTGACTATCAACAGGAAACATATTTTGCAGAACAGGAAGTTCTACTCTTCAATTGGCTGGGGGTGACTCAGAGAGCATCGTGTCCCAGCCAATAAGAGGGCTCTTATTTTAGGGGCAGGTATAAAAGCAGAGAAGCTGCTCTGCTGATGGTCATTTCTCTTTCAGTCTGTGTATCTGTCATTTTATGTGTTTGTGTGTATGCGTCCATGCGTGTGTTCCAAGTTAAATGACTCACAATGTGTTGCAGGTTCATTTTATAAATTAAATGACCCATCAAGAAGGACTTATAACCTAGACGTTACTGTGACAATGTCTAATCTTACACTTACACACTCACACTGACATTTTTATAGACCTAATCGTCATATTAGTGTCTCAACCGTGTCTCATCACTCTCTGGGATAAATAAGCTGTTCTTATTGGTAGAACCAGTAGAACAATAATGTCATTCAAATCTGACAGGGGATTATTGTGTGGATGTTGGTCTTAAATTCAACTCTACCTGGAGTCACATTAATCATTACACAGGCATACAGGGAGTCTGTTAACATTGTATAAGACATTAAATCTGCTAACACCTTATTAAAATGCTGTATCTGGATTGTTCTTCTTCCTGAATTAAACAGGATTTTGAAGTTGAATATTACAAATCAAAGTCAGTTCTAAAACTTCAAGATTATTATCCAGCCCATCAAGCTATCCTCTGTTGGTCATATGAAAATGTTTTTTAAATCACAGGAAACTGGTCAGCCAGGGCAAAAACAACTTTGGGGTTGAACTTTGGTGAGTGCAATATATTGTATTAACATTTTCTGTCATTAGCCTTTGTGAGATTCAGTATAACATAATATTATGTGTTATTTACGTTTTTATCAAACTATAAATTTGAATCAGGTGACACACAAAATATTGTTTTTGCCCAGTTTAAGCAATGTCTATCTTATTTAGCTATCTGAGTTGCTGAATATACAGTACATATCTTGAAAGAGCCAGCCCGATACACACACACACACACACACACACACACATACAACAGTTCTGGGACTTTGCATCTCAAATTGTCACTGAAAAGGGAACAGTAAATTATTGTGGAATTGGTATCAATCAGTAATGGCAGCAATCCAGTGAGGTCCCCCACAATTTAACCTTTCAGTTTGCTCCCTGTTTTTTCTCAGAACTTCTTTTTTGCCATTTGTACCGAACCGCCACAGAGATTTTTGACACTGATCAAATCTTTTTATAATATACTTATTATATATAGGTGGGAGTTGTTTTTTTCCACACATAGCCATGTACATAATGTACATGTGCCTGTTATTTTGAGTGTGCAATTTGTCCTCACAATATCTTCACACATGCCTGTGTCGGCCAGCTTGATGTAATCTAACAAACACAGCGGGAGCGAATGGGATGAGATAGAATCCAGCCATTCTGTGTGTGAGTGTTGCTACACACACATCTCTCGTCAGTCATCCCCGCTATGATTTCTTGTTGGCTGCTAGTTGCAGACGGTCAGAAATCACTGCAGGTCCCAGGCATACGCAATTAAAGAAGGGGGAGATCCAGAATCTCTGGTGCCAGCTGTATGTGTGTCTGACTGTGTGTATACATTATATGTGTTGGGGTCTGCATGTGTGAGGTCATTTTATGACACAGTTAAAGTGCCAGCTTGCATCCCCTCTGTAATCCAATTGCTAAATTATAGAGAGCACCTCTGGGTGCTGCCAGGGGTGCCAGGGATAGATTAACAGAACGTAAAAGAAAGCTGTGATGCAGATGTGGTAAAAAGCTTGAAGATTGAAAGACACACAAACTAGTATCACTATCTGTATTCCTATCTCCATAGCTAAACCTTAACCATCTCATCTAAAAGCCTAACCCTGACTAAAATCTTACTTTAATCCATGCCCTAAAACCAAGCACGCCAAAATGTATTCACTACCTAAACTCATCCTGTGACTAGTGAGTCGACACCCATCCAACAAGACGGTCGCTGGTTCGAGGCAAAGTCCAATCGGACCCACCCTGGAAAGATGGATGAAAAACCCGGCCACTAACCAAAAAGACTCTACCTTATGCCCATGAGCCTGGCACGTACACCCCCAACATCTGCTTACTGGGTGCTGCCCACGGTTCTGTGGGCATTTGCCACAGATGGGTCAAATGCAAAGAATACATTTCCCCCAAACTGTTTGTTATGTCTATTTGTGTGGGACCAATAAAGCTGATTTCTTTCTTCCCCTTGGTCTGTGGAGTAATATGAGTGAAGGTCCTACCAGGATATATAAAACAACCAAATACATACTAATGTACAACGAGAAAGAAGGCTCTCGTTAAGTCCTCACTCTATCATGTATGCTGCCAAGAGTATCAGGGTATGTGTGCATTTCTGATGTGCATATGTGTAGTTGTTGTTTGCAAAACCAGGAACTAATTAAGCTTTTCCTGAAAAGATAGTTAAAGAGGAAAAGAGGAGTGATTAAAAAAAGTTAGGACAACAGAGGGAAGGAAAGGAGCAGTTGGGTGGGTTGGTGGGCCTTAGCAGTCTGTCTGAGCCAAAACAAATATAAATCTATCCAATGCCAATATGATAAACAGTGTTTAAAAAGAGAAAGGCTCAGCCCTAACTTGGCTAATTTGCGCAATTAGACAGTGATTTATTGAGTGTGTTTTGGTTCTAGAGAGTTTTTTTGTTTTGCCCTCTCAGTTTTGTTTTCACTGATGGCTGATGGCTGGGCGGTGGGCTTTGCAAGATTCTTTCCATGTTTTTTATAGCCTGGACTGTAGCTGTTGTCTGTTGAAAAAAGATGGTATTTGGAAAATGGAAAACTCTGTGGGAGTTCCCTCTCTTTCACATGGCCCCTTTCCATTATCTCCTCACTAGTTCTACTGTTATAGCAGGATTCTTTTGGTATAGATAGTACAGTTTAAATGTTTTAAATGTTCACTGAAAAAAGTTCCCATCAGTCGAAGCTACTGTATGTTAAAATGTGCGTCAATCAGAAACATCATCCACAAGGTCAGAGAAGACAGATGGTTTGAAAGAGGAGTAAAAAGGATCCATCTTTGCTTAAACAGGAGGTGGTTTAATACACAATCTTTCAGCCACTTAAATGCTGTTCTTCATTGTCTTCACAGAAAGTTAAATAAGAATAACAATTCAAAGGAACCTTCAGGTGAAGCAAACGACCTGAATCCGGGCCATATGGCCAACGACCTACAAGTTTAATACAATAGTCCTCTAATTAGGTATTCTTCCTCTGATTAGCTATTCATCTCACAGCAGATAAATACATGAACTTTTCCAGCAGCTTGTTAGAACTGAAGAAGCCTCTTGGATGAGGGTGAAACGTCTTCAAGAAAATCTTCAACTAGTCCAGTTGCCTACTTTGAATCGCTCTTGATATCATTCACAGGCTTTATTATTGTCATCTTTCAATGTGGGAGTCTGGTCTGAGTCTGCTCAGGGATTTATTAGAAATCATTCCCTAGTCACAACAAAGCAGCTGGACAGTAATGCTGTGATGTTTCTATTCTTCCATATGAATACGCAAGCTGTAATAAAGTAGCATCATCTTTTACATCCCTTTCTTCCTCATTCTTAAACGACTACCCGAATGTTTCCTGTCCTGTCCTACATTTTTGGATTGGTTGTGACTGAAATATATGTTTTTTTTTTGTTATTTGTGTCAGGGAGACAATGAGATTTTTGTATAGCAGGGCACTAGCACTTCAGTGTGTGTGTGTTTTGCTGGTTGCCTTGGGTGAGTGGAAAGCAGCGTGGATTAACAGGTGTCTGTGTGACACTTTATAGAACTCCACCTGGACAGCAGGAATTTTTACTGGTTGACTGAATAATCCTTACCCACCTGCCTGTCCCCCTTTGGCATATTAAACTCTGTGCAGTCACAAATCCCTGTGTGTGTGTGTGTGTGTGTGTGTGTGTGTGTGTGTGTGTGTGTGTGTGTGTGTGTGTGTAGGTGTGTGTCTGTGTGCGCTTCAGATAAAGCTTCTAAAAGTAGGTTGAATCTTTTAAACATATTTTGATAGTTTTGCCCGACATTGAGTTGTTATAAACCATCCATATCATAGTTGAATGGTCTACAGTTGAATGGTTACATTAAAAAGTAGTCCACATGGTGCCATAGTGTGTAATATGTTTCACCTGTATTCATAAACAATATGCAAACAATAATAACAGATACAAATATAAAACCTTAAAGAATGAGAAGCGTAAGCCTGCCAGCTTCTCTACCAACAAACCTCTCCAGCCTGTAAGCACTGGGTGGGCTGGGGGACTCTTTGGTATGTTCCAGGAGGATTTATATGCATGGCACCTGTTTGTGGGAGGAGGGGAAAAGAAGCAAAGGAGACGGGAGGAAGGCACCTTTGGTTCCATGTGGAACATCTTACACAGTAAGTAAGCGTACCAATAAGAGTTCCACCACAGAAAAAAAAACGATGTTTATCAAATATGAAAAACATCGCCAAACACTGTCGTGTCTGTCTGTATTTTATTAGGGATCCATTTTGTATTTGCATGCTGATTTTCACCGTCAGGCAATGTAGATTAAGGTGCCTCAGAGCTGCACCCGGACCTATGAAATACACAATGTCTGAATCCTCTTCCTCATCGGAATGACATTAATGATACTTGTGTGCATACAGAAGGGTATTTAAGGTGTGTGTGTCCAATTACCAATCAAGAGACCCACTCCCCATTACGATCCCTGACACATGTTGGGAAAACAGGTTTGATATTTCAAATGGCATATTTTCACTGCTCGTGCTTGTTGCTGCTATACCGCTGTCCCTCCAGCCAACACTTCAAACATTTCAACCCCGATTGTGTACCAGGTTCAATTGAGCCTTTTTATTGTTGAGGTCCAAAATGTCCTTCAGTTCTACTTCAGTGAGCCAATGCTACATTGGCTTTGAAGTATGTGTAAGGATTTGAGGAGTTTTTCAATGACTGCTAACGCCCGCAGCAATCATAACTCTCAACATGCATAGATGTTTCTGTATAACAATGATTGGATAGATAAGACCTTAATTGAGCTCCGTAGGGAAATTCAGGCATCTAAGAGGCAACAGAGCAAAGACGGAAACACAGACTGAAACTGTGTTCCAGTCTGGTCAGTCAGTCTGGTTGTTTCTTTGCAACGGTCAATTCATTGCACAGGGCACATGGGAAGTTTTACGATTCAATTTCAAAACTTAACCACACAACTTAATCACAATAAAAACGAATAAACTTCGGCTTTATAAACCTAATTGCAAAATCATGTAAAGAATTTATATTGTGCCAAGGGTACAATTATAGTCCTGCTTGTGCTCTTTCTTTAGTGTGGGAGGCCTTAGCAAATCTTCTAATGATGCATATACGTTATACATAAAGCAATTGTGAAAGATGAGCGCTTGTGTAAACTCTCTCTGAGCTTTGCCACAGTAAGTACAGTCACATTAGATCACAGGAGTTTCAGCCAAACCACATTTTTCCTACAACTGATAACGTCCACAGTACAGTTGTAAGGAGGTAAGGTCATAGACTCACACCATAGATGAGAACAACCCCTGTAACCATGGTATTCAAACAAAAAATCAACAAAGATGTCAGCGGATGCCTTAAAATGCAGAAAAAGGTTTGTACTGAGATAAACCTTTAACTAAACTAAAAACGTCACTCCATCAGGGGAGTCGCAAGTCTCTTAGAAATGTATATAACTTAACTTCAAATCGTTTTTTATCCAATATGTCAAAGGTTACTTTGTCATGACTTTAAAAAGTTCTTCAGAAGCAATGAACTCGGTTTATGGTTACATTTAAGCACAATGTTTGGTTAAGGATTAATAAAGGGTTAGGGTTAGGGTCAACAAATATGATGTGCTTACAGACATCATTTTATTTAGATTGAATAATAAACTTTATCTAATTTAATTATTGTGTGACACTGCTCTCATTCAGAAAAGTTTTATTATTATTTTTTTGTGTGTGTGGCGGAAGGAGTGCGGCGTAATATCGCCCTCTATTAGCCATCCACCCCTGCTCTTACTCCATTTAGTAATGAACAGCCACTACACCTTGTAGATGCTTATAACGCCACATTGATCTTTATTTGCAAACTTCTGCACTGTATGCCATCTAAACCTAGCACAGCAGAGGCCGGGTCCCCATTAGTTTGACTTAGATTCAAGGCCACCAGGCTTGTTGAAGCCCTGTGGCAGGAATGGCCTACCAATGTGGTCAGAAGCATATATGTATATATGTACAATGCAGAAATACCCACAGCTGTTATCTTTTTATCTGCCAAAAGAGATGGTGTTCTGCTTCTGTTAAACAATCAAACCTCTTGCTTCATTAGGATGTGACAGAAAATTAAAGTACCATTTGAGACATTTTGTAAAGATCATGTTGTAGAAAAATGTTTCGCAAAGTGCATTAGATAAAAATGTTGTCCAGGCGACAACCTACTGTCCATTCTGTATTAGCAGTGGTCAGGGATTTCTGTTCAATACTCTGTTCAGCTACATTAAACTGCATGGTGGATGAGAATATGACAATGTTCCAACTGTTGAAGTGTTAGCTTCACACACTGGTATGTTAACAACAGTTCTCATTTCATTGAAAACACATGGAGCAGAAGTAAAATGCTAAACTTTGTCTGCTTCAGTTTTCCATGAAAACTGCAAGCTGCAAATTCATGCATTCTTTGGTTGAATTGTAGAAAAGGCTGTGAAAAGACGAACAACTTGGCGTATTCGGATGGCCCGAGGTTTGGTCAATAGCTGTCTTCTCAGAAGTCGAGCATTGAAGGGGAAATACATATATTACTGCCCTAAATCACACTGCTCTGACCACAGACGGAGTGTAACGCACGCACACACACACCCACCCACACACCCACACACACACACACACACACACACACACAGACACAGGGAGTGACCAAGAATTGTCCACTAGAGAACATGAGCTAAGGCCCAGGTGTGTGTACGCGAGTGATGATAAAATTGCGATTGCACTGACCTCAGTAAGAGCGTCAGACTGAAAGCAGAAATGATGTAACACAGCACATGAGCAGAGTAATAGATATACAGAGCCAAGCAACACAAAGTGTGGGAAAGAGGGAGAGAGGCAATCATAACGGAGAAAAGGAAACTGACATAATGACAAGACTCAGATGCTTGGTGCACTTTTTAACAGGTGGGGCATATATTCTAAATCACATGCTGTAAACTCCTTGTTGAAATTTTCCAAACCACATGTTCATTTTTTTGAGATTTTAAAAGGTCTTTCCGACCTTCCAGCAAATCTTTCATTTTATGACTTACAAATTATAAAACAAATTTCCTTCTATTGTAATCCTACTGTATATCAAAATGATGACAAGAACAGAGGTCAGCTTAAATGTGAACATGATTAGAAGTTTTCTTTTTAAGGCCTAGGTTGAAAAAAGAATAACTGCAATGGTGCTGGTACAATGTACCACATGTATGTGGAGATAACTGCAGAAACCACCTAATAACACCCGATGCATCACTCAGACATAACCACTGAAAAACCACCTGTGAATTCTCTCAGCTTAAATATCTGCACCTCAATCATTTCAGGCTTCATGGTCCATGCACTTCATTACACATATTTTTGTGTAAGACATTTGGTTTGTGAATGCAACCTAGATTAACTGTGATGACATCATTTCACTTGGGGGAAAAAAAAGCTGTTCAGACGTTTATATGACTAGTTGCAAGATTTACAATGGTAACGGCAGCTAGTTGCTCAATCAAATTTAGCAACTTTTTAGTTGGAATTTCATGGTTACTCTGATTTTGATTTCTGTTACTTATATTCCATTTGAATACTCATCACGACTGGAAGCTGAAGCAAAGGTATCTTAAAGGGCAGCAGACTCTCTGAATATTCTTGTCCTCTTTGTATTATTTGACCAGAGCAGCCATAGCAAAATATCACCGCAAGCCAGAAAGTGAGGGAAGTGAGCCAGGGCAAAGTTAAGCTTGACTCACAAGCTGTTCTGCTTCCCGCCCTACACTACTTCTGGCTGATGTCCGGTTGAAAGAATATGGAATGGATGAGCTGGTTTGTAGGCTCATTCAGAAACAGGACAGAAAGAGGCCATTATGCCAACATCTTTGCAGAAACTTGGCTGAGTCACAACATCTTACATTGAGCTGTCCAAACTCAATGGAGAAGATGGACACATAACATAACTTTGCAAATGCATATGAATCAAGGGGGTGTGGTGATTGTAGGTGTAGCTAATTTGTGCTGCTTTAGATGTACAGGGAGATGGCCAGTGTTTGGTGGTGTCGAGTCTTTTATGTGAGGATGTAGACCCTATTATTCGGCCATTGGTCCACCAGTGTGTGTTACTGCAGTTTGAATTCTTGCAATTCAAAACTGCAGAAAAGAAATGTAATATCATAAGCAGTCACATTGGTGAGATGTTTTTATTGCATGGATTTATTCATGGGGGGAATATATCTTTATCGTTATTTAGTTGTGCAATCTTGTTGTTGCAGTCACCCACATTTTAGTTAATCTCCCTGTTTTATCTTCTCATACAATGACACACATGTAAAATGTTCCATTCAAAGGACAACACAATTAGAAAGACATACTGCCACATCTAAAAGTTTACTGCATCAGTCATTTGTCATAGGCCAACTCAAATTGTCACACATTGTCACGAATTTGCAGGGATGGCAAAACAGGCAAACTATGTCATATGAAAATATCAATGAATAGACATAGTGTTTACAGGGTTACAAAGGTTGTTTTGTTTAGCTTAGTATTTCATGTCTCTGCTGATCTGTGCAGAGACTGAGAGATAATGAATATATAATAAATGAGGAGACAGAGTGGGAAAAATGTGGTGTGGGAGGTGGTGTTGCAAAAAAGAAAAAAGGTAAGAAGTCGAAAAATTAAGTAAGATCCAGCAGAGGGAAAACAAGGAAGAAAGAAATGTTAACCAGTGTGTTATTGTAAGGGATTCTGGTTGTCAAGGCAATAGAGGGGGAAACCCACACAGCTGCTGTCCAGCTAATGTTACATTCAAGTCCTATGAGGGAACTGGGGGCTCTATTCAAACTTTATACTAGTACTGTCCAAGTCGTTTTTAATCTGTGTGATTTTATACATCCTCGAGAGTTCTTCGTAAAATAGTCAGTGCTGGTTCTCCCACTGGCATTTCAAGTAAGATCTGCACTTCTAAAAGCTATGATTACATGTTGTGATCTAACATAGTAAGATAAGACATAATACCTCCTACTAAACTATACATTGACAGTGGGAGACATTGTACAAATATTTGTGCAAAATATTCACTTTCCATCTGGGTCAAGTGTCAATTTGGCAGAGCAAAAATATATCAGCAAGAACCACATTTTACACAAGCATCGTGTTAGAATGTGTCATGCAATTGCCTTTATAAATGTGAATGCAGCATGGGAGCAGAGGGAGCAACGTATGGAGGGCTGGAGGAGGATGGATTGCAGGGCTAGTGTGACGTCTCCTCAGGGTCTGTTGTGTCCTTATTGGCCAGTGGGGGAGGAGGAGAGAGCAATGACAGTATCTCGCTGTGCTTCTGAGCACTAGGCTGGGTTTCATCATGCGAGAGGCCCAGTGCACTCTTTAACAAAAAGCAGATGTCCTCGATATTACTGGTGCCACTAACAGTCTCGCTGTAGCAATCTCCATATCCTCCATTCCTTTTTACCTCCATCACTTGTTGTCTTCCCTCCTTCCCTTCACACTATTGCACACTCTCTGCCAGTACAGTGCATATATTGGCTCTGCACAATCCCAGAAAAGAATTTTGTTCGTTTACATTGTACTGTCAGACACAGCTTGTTGGCTATTGGCACATCTGAAGGTAGATATTTTGGCACTGTACCATTTTAGAGCATTGTTTACTTACATTAACTTAGGAATTGTGGAAAGTCTTTCTGGGAAAAAAAAAGAGGAACTAACTGAATAGTGAGTGTGGTGCATACAGTTTGGCTTCAAGACTGCATACTCACAAATACATACACCAAAACCGCATGCACAGGAACACCCCCCTTTCCCAGATGTTTGCTATGCTCGCTGCTGTACACACTCCTCAATTACATCCGCGTGACCAGGACAACACCACCATCGTGAAATGTGCTGCTGATACTACAGCCATCAGCAGACAGGAGGAAGCAAAGAATGAAAAATTGACCCAAGGAGAAGTGGATGGCTACACAAACCACTATAAATAGGAGACAGAAGTGGAAAGGGTGAAAGCATCACGATGCACAGCAGGAAGTTGCTGGAGTCTCAATGATGAGATCCCAAGAAGAAGACAGTTATTGGCAACATCAACAGTGAACAACGTAATGTTGCATGGTCTACTACTTCTTCAACTACTTCAACGAGCCATTCAACTAGCCATGAAGTTGGGGTCGATGGATTTTCCGAGTTCGCAAGTATGAACTCAGCTCCAGTATGACTTTCAGCTCCATTATACTTTTTCTGGTAGGAGGTTGGAAAAAGGTTTTTATTTTGAGTTCATCTGGAACACATCATCCATCCCTTGCCAGACCCTCGTGCCCTGCAGTAACCCTAGCTTTACCACCTTTTAGGCCACCTGATTCTTTCCCACCCTACTTCTCACCTGTTCCCTATTCAGACCAGCCAGACCGTTGCCTGCCAGATTGGACTTTGGGCTTTCCTTGCCGTATCTTTCCAGCTTTCAGACCAGTTTTTCCCATCCTTTCTCTGACCATCTGTCCATTTTAAGATGTTCTTCCAGTCCACTGCCTAAACCCAGACATTGCTTACTGTTTGGCCTTGCCGGCTTGGACCTTGACCTTTGACCTGCTTTAATCTCACTGAGACGGTATCACTCAGTGTTGTTATAGTCGTGTTTTTAACCTGAGCCATGACATAAAGTCAAAATGTTTGTACCACAAACATGTTTTTGATGAGCTTCAAAACTACTCGGTTACTCAACCACTTTTAGCTGTAGCTGATAACCTTTCAGTGAGGTGATGGCTGGCTCCTTCTGTGTTATACTTGAGCAGTAAAAACTGAGTCATCTCCCTCACCTAAACCACATATACTACTATATCTGTCCACCTGTGCCCCAATACCCTTCCACGTGACTCCACACTGCCACCCATGGACAACCCACAAAATATATAATCAAGCATAAGGTTCAGGCATCCAATATTAAATCTATTTAAACCCAAGGACATGCATACGTCTTAATGTATTTTCTACCGTGCACCCTCCGTCCTCTCTGCACTTGGCAGCATGCCCTATTGGTTTTAGATCTTTAGCTTTGGCTTATCCAGATGCTTTCCCTCTAACATCTAAACATGTTTCAGGGATTCATGTGGCCATGAGCTTTGAGCTTGCTTGTGTTTATATACACACCACTCTCATACACACCAGATGTGCACAGTTTGTGTGCCTAATGGATAAGAAACACCTGTGACTATACAGTCCAAGTAGTTCTCCTAGTATGTTTGGACGTGCAGTGCGTGTACACATGCACACACACATCTGCCACATACAGAGGAAACAAGTAACAACACAGTCAGATAGTGGTTACAACTTCACAGGTACAGCATGTCAACTCTCTGAGGAAAGGCCAGGCCTGCCTGTTGTTTTCCTCAGCAGCAGTAACCATCCTTGACTCACTTCAACCAAGTCATGTTAACCTCATGAACTCTGAGCGGCAGGTACGATACCCTCTAACGCCTCTGGACTTGATGTTAACAGATGGTGCCAATCAAACACAGGCAAAACAAAGTGTGCATATCTTTTTGTGTTTGCGTTGCCTTGCTTTTCTAGACTTCTGAGGACATCTGCTGAAAACCTGTGAAGTGATAAACCTTTGTCAGTTCTCATGGAGAAGAAGCTGGTCACATCTGTTGATCACAATCAAGATGTTTTTTTTAGACTTTATGATCCAAGAACCATATATTTAGTGGGAATGAAGTGCAAGTCCTCTCTATGATCTTTGTCTTTTCTTGTGTTTATTATCATTCCGCTTCTCAACTTGTTCTGTACAATATATTGTGTAAAACCTGTTTATATGTCAAACTTGAGGCTCGATTATGAGATGCCGACTATTTAAACTAATAATACTTTCTGAAATATTTAGCTTTTTCTGGAAAACTTTAAAATTTAATTTAAACTTTAAAAAGACTTAATAAGAAAGCTTATCAGCTTTTCCCATATTTTGCACAATTACGATTATTATGGCTGGTATGTTATGATTTTTTTCTTAGCTCTGTGTATTCAGCAAAACCCCCTGACTGTGAATGTGAAATGCTGTTTTGCTATTTCCAGGTTTATAGTTCTTGCTCAATACTGATTCCAGGTCCAACATTTTTTTTCGGGTACAAAGCAGCTGCTCATGAAGCTTCAGACGACATCTTCCACCGCTGTGCTGGCCAAGGACAATTAAAGAAGGATTAGGCAAAGTCTGTACATTTTAGCCAGTGGCTCAAGAAACGTGGAGATAAGATGTGCAAAATCACTGTCATGCACTAAATTGATTAGATTAAATACTAGCTTAAGATGTGCTTTAATCCAGTTAAGATTCCATTGACTTGGGGTTTCATGGAACATCCAATTATTTCAAAGCTCAGTTAACAGTCAGTAACATAGGTTGTGTCAAGAGCTCATTTACTTTTAATAAGTGATTGACTGTATCGACTATTTAAACTAATAATACTTTCTGAAATATTTAGCTTTTTCTGGAAAACTTTAAAATTTAATTTAAACTTTAAAAAGACTTAATAAGAAAGCTTATCAGCTTTTCCCATATTTTGCACAATTACGATTATTATTATGGCTGGTATGTTATGATTTTTTTCTTAGCTCTGTGTATTCAGCAAAACCTCCTGACTGTGAATGTGAAATGCTGTTTTGCTATTTCCAGGTTTATAGTTCTTGCTCAATACTGATTCCAGGTCCAACATTTTTTTTCGGGTACAAAGCAGCTGCTCATGAAGCTTCAGACGACATCTTCCACCGCTGTGCTGGCCAAGGACAATTAAAGAAGGATTAGGCAAAGTCTGTACATTTTAGCCAGTGGCTCAAGAAACGTGGAGATAAGATGTGCAAAATCACTGTCATGCACTAAATTGATTAGATTAAATACTAGCTTAAGATGTGCTTTAATCCAGTTAAGATTCCATTGACTTGGGGTTTCATGGCCATCCAATTATTTCAAAGCTCAGTTAACAGTCAGTAACATAGGTTGTGTCAAGAGCTCATTTACTTTTAATAAGTGATTGACTGTATTGCTGAGATTAGTTGTTATTTGAAGATGATGCGATTACCAAGCTCATTGCGAGACAATGCATCACATTGTGCTTTCTGCCTGCAGTAGTGAAGTGTCAGATGCTTGACATAATTCTGTACCAAAAGTCAAAGTGGGTCATTGGTGAAGAAGCTTGATGTTTTTTTTTTTGGTTCTGTTGGTGAGAGGTTGATTGGCCCATGCAACAGCACAGTACATTTTGAAAAACAGATTTAACCTCCACATACACCGTTACACACACACACATACAGAACAGCTTGTATGCATGCACAACTGAGTGAAGTGCAGTATGGAGGATGTGGTTTACTGATTCTGAGTAGAGGAAAACACCTCTGGTGCTTATTATTCAGTTTGAATCAAAACAGTTGTACATTACAATTGATGTAGTGAAAGCAAAGTACCGTTCTTGGCGTGGGTTGTAATTTAATGATTTTTTTTTTTTTTTTTTTTTTTTTTATCAGAAGTATGTTCTGATTGAACAACAAGTATGAGTGGAGCTTTCATAATGCCTATTTCAAACGTAGGTTTTTTCACAGTCACAAATGATCTCAGTCGTGGCTCCTTGGGAAACAATCACTTTTAATTCATCCTTATTGTGAGTTGCTTCTGTTCGCATAATAATGAAAACCTTCATCGCTGCATTTACCCCCATTTTCAGTTAGAAAACGGTTTTGAAAACAGTGTCATAACATCCACTGTGTCAGTTATGAAACAAATCACTGACACTCAGAAATGACAGGGAGTGTCACTTTCTTATTCGAATATCTATATCAAATTCTGCCGTTTCATTGTTTGACTCAATGCTGCATCTAGTCATTTTGAGACAAATCAGTGTTTCACTTGTCAATGTGCAGTGGTTGGTGTTTTCTTACTGTGAACATGTTCGAATGAGGACTGTGTTTAACTGACATCTCTGTAGAGGAATGTCAAGTGTTTGCATGACAGTCAGTAGATGACAGGCAGAGATGAGTCCGATTTGTTAAGATCTTTATGATTCCCTATTTAGAGCTGATCCCGTGAGAGAGGAAATGAGTGTTGACAGCAGGTGGTCTTTAGAGCTGTATAGATTGGGTTTATACTTTTCCATCTGTTTACACCTGTTCAACACATTAAGTCTGCTTTTTAAAAATGAAGAACCAATCATGTGCATCTTTGGCTGTACAAACATTTCCGTCAGGACATTAACATGAACAAAATATTCCCCTTAATTTTCCTTGCCATTACAAACGTTTATCAGAAACAATATCTCTAAAATTCTTCTACAGACTCACACATAGGGAGGAATGGTAGGTTTCTGAAGAACACATGAAAAAGAGGAGTTGGGGAGCCATCCTCCAACTATGGCCAAATCACTGTACCACTACACAGCTATTCAGATGCAATTTAATTTCAAAGACGTTAGACTGCTAGAAAATTAGGTTTAAGTGTCTGCAATATAATCTCTTTTGTTTAACTGTAGTGTTTGGCCCTTTCAATATGTTGCACATAAGTGTGTTATTTGAATTAAATTATTAAAATGTACCTGCCATGCCTTTAAGTTACTCCGTTGGTGTAACTGTTTCGGTAATTGGCACCAGATCTGAAGCACTATGGCAAATGCTTATGTGACATGGTAACTACGGTTGTTTTTTAGGGGAGAGTTGTAAGTTCATGTTGGCCCAGGGAATCAAGTGGTCACTAACATTCCTGTGATGCCAAACTCTTTCCAGAGAGAAATGCAGAGCTGCAGTTTAATATTGTTTGATATCGTTTTTTTTCAACCTTTCTGCAGTTTTGTTGTCTTATGAGCCATGTCCAAGTTGATGCGTTAAACCTCAAATAAGTCACATCTCACACACACTTATTCTAGTTTCTTGTGTTTTTCTGAATGATCAAATAAGTGCTTAGTCCATTCAACAGGACAAAACTCTGACCTGTGGTATTTATTCACATGTAAAAAACGGTTGTTTCAGTGACACAGTGATATCACACATACAGGATGTTGCCCTACATCTAGACACTGAGCTTCAGTGAGTTAGCCTGTCATTAACTGCCAGCAAACGGGAGAAAAAAGAAACCAATAATAATGATGGTGGTAATGGAAGTCAAATAAAAGAGTGCCTTGAATGTTGTGTATGATGTTTTTGCATAAGCATCAGACAGAGCTGGTGACGAGTGGGTTAATGTAAGACTGAGCCTTTCGTCCTCTGTAGTTCAGAGGCTGCTGCTGTGTGCCAACCCCCCTGCAGGAAACAACACCTAATTAAAAGCACTATCAAGGCAGGCCACGCGTCTGTGTGTGTACATACATGATGGTCTTTATTTGTGTGTGTGTGTCAACACCAGAGATGCAATGCGTGCGAGTAATTACCCCCCACCAAAAAAACGGGTCGCCTACAGGCCTCATGAAAGGAGAGGGGCAGGCTAATGCAATGGTGTAAGGAACACCCACCACTTTAAAGAAGATTGTTGGAGTCTGAGCCCTTTGTGTGTGCAGCATGTCATGGCCAGTTAGTTTGGTAACTTATCTTCTGTCTTTTTTTCTGAAACCTGAGCCGGCATCGTCATCTATACCCACGGTATCAACGTTTACAAAGACAGTTTACTGTATGTCACATCCTTGTTCACTCTTGCACATTAGATTTTCATTTCCCAGGTCCTATCCCTGTTCACAGAAATGCCAACAAAGATCTTTGCTTTATGTTTACCCTTATTTTGAAAACTGCAAAAACTGTGCATAAAACTAATATTATTAATAAAAAGGAGGAACAATGAAACAAGTAGGATAAATGACTTTGAAAACTATTTTAAATCCCTAAAGGTGTGTTAATACAAAGAGGTTGGTGTCTTAACTCTTGATATAGTTGAGGCTTAGGTGCTCATGTGCCTGAGGCAATAGCTAGGAGTAGGAGCAACAGTGAAGTTGGTGTTGTGTGTTCAGAGCCTTTCAAACCAGTGATATCACTTTGAAAAGTGTCAGTGTCAATCAAACACTCAGCATTGCACAACAATACTACTACTACTACTACTACACTTGTAGCTGATTAGGGTATGTGCGTGTTGCAATCAAAAATTGGCTTTTGGTTTTAGCAAGAAAAACTGCCCTATTACCATTTTTGTGCTATAAAGCAACTTCTTTTTGAACTATTATGTATTTAGTACATTTCTTGCAATGCAGTGTTCAGACTGCAAGGTTCATACCTTACAAGTTAAACTTATGTCTTTGAATTCATGTTGTAAAGTATGTATTCAGAAAAGATTTTTGCAATCTGTTTTAGAGAGTGGAGACAAAACAAATCACTATAGATGATCAGTATGGTGAGATTCCACTATGCTGTGTACTCCACCACTCACGCCTGTATTCACGTGATGGACATTACACAGTATATTGCTGTAAACAATGTATATGAGCTCAAAAGTTACATAAGTAAATCGAAGTGTTTAAAAGTTGACCCATTTAGTCAATGTACCTTTTAATGGAACAAAAATAAGTTTGGTTAGCTCAAGCAATATTTTTTCCAAATTTCGTGCCTTCCTGTGCCCTGCAATGACACATCCCAGAATACAGTACACCTAAAGCCACAAACACACATCTGAGTGTCTATACAGACAGACAGCTACAGGGAGCCACCAAGACACAGAGGCACCAAACACTACAATATTCCCATAACTTCCATTTCTTATTTCACTGCAGATTAAACAAACACAGACAAACAACCACATCATACCACAAAGACATAATCATGTGGTGCCTCCAAAACACACAAGCATCACAGCCATCCATGCTTTCCTTTTTGTCCCAACTTAGACAAACAAAGACGGACCCAACTGGTATTTTCCAATGTCTAGTGACTTACCATGCATCGGTGCCCTGCTGCCCAGTATTATACCCTTCAGCCAGCCTAAATGTTCCAGAGCACTAAACTAAAACATACAATCACTCTGTGTGAGGGGTATATGTGTGTCTCTGTGTGTCTA
>JAFBJU010000331.1:3796072-4063734 GCA_016785305.1 Colistium nudipinnis | reverse complement strand
CGAGGTGATAAAACCTCTTCTGAGATTTGCAGACCACGCATCCTGCTGCAGCTATGCTTATTAACCTGCATGTGGTCTCCAATACCAAATACATACACACAACTTCTGTGAATATGTGTTTTATTGTTGTGCGTTAACCATAATACCTGAATGCACATGTTGGTACATACAGAAGCACACAATGTCTTCCTCTGTTCTCCTTGATCAAAATCATGCCGGTGAAGTGTGAATTCAAACTGTCAAGCCAGTAGCCCAGAGTGCACCGAACCACAAGCTAACCACCATTCAAAGTGAAAAACAAAGGTTTTAAACAAGCTCAAACAAAGGGCTTTTAAATCTAAAAATTCACTGGTAACCAAATCCGCTGCTCATTATCGATGCCCAGTGCTCTTCGATGTGATGAGCTCACCTGTCGATCAAAAAGTAGTGACAGCTGTTGCTTCACATCTTTTATATGTGTAATTTTTCATCCATGGAGTTATGATTAATCCAGGCTCCTACCTTCTTTCTTTTTTTCTTTATTCTTAACATCACTTCATCAGCCAGAGGGCCTTGCCCAAACTAAGCAGTCACCAAGCAGTCACGAGAACAGAAAATGTGAAAGACTTCGTCACTTGGCAATAACCTGTTTAAACAACGGGCCTCATATGGAAACATTTTTTTATCCTGAACCTCTCACATGTGAAGTCTGTTCCAATTGTTAGGTTTGCCAAACAAATGTTGTTATTCATACTATCAACCACCCTTAACTTGTTCTACTTGGAAAAGGCTTTATTCTCTAAAAATGTATCAAAAATCATTCCTGCCTTTCTTTCACAATTAACACTATGACACATGTAAATCACCAAATGATTATTATACTTTTCTAAATTAGAGCCAGCTGTGTATTATGACATATCACACGTGCATGTTTTACACAACTCAATGCAATTCAGTTTAATTCAACTCAATTCAGTTCTATTTATATAGCGCCATACTGTTGGTAATACAGGATGACAAGTCAAGAGTACAGAGTCAAGTTGGATCAATAATAATGCTGCTCACAGTGATAAAGACATGTGTTCAATTATAATGGATGTTAAGTCGGTATTTATACACTGATACCTGCAGAATGAGGACAGGAACAGAGAGGAGAGATGCAGAGGAAGATAGACACTGAGACAGAGGCAAAAAGTGGGAGAGCAGAGAGTGAGAATGGGAGAGAACTCAGTGCATCATGGGAGATCCCTCAGCAAGTCTACTGCACCTTAACTAAGGGATGAGCTATAAGATTTGTCATAAAGGAACGTTTCAAGTCTACTCTTAAATAAAGACAGGGCGCTACCACTGGGAGCTGAAACCACAAGAGAGGAGACTGGTAACCAAAGGCTCTGTCTCCCCTTCTAGACTTAGAGACTTCAGAAATGACAAGTAGACCTCCATTTTCTGGACTGGTCTGTTGGGCTACTGAAGTAAAAAGAGGTATTTCAGATTCAGGAGAGCTTTATTATTAAGGGCTTTGTAAGTCAGGCAGAAGGACTTTCAATTCTATTCTTGATTTTATTGGAGGCCAATGGAGAAAGGGTGACACAGTAGTCAATGAAATAAATTATCATTTCAACCTTGTTTTCTGAGGCCCATATTTACAAATTACTACCAAATCCTCTTTGCCTTATTCTTCAAGTAAAGTGAGTAGGCTCATTATGGATAATAACCCTAGACTGAAGAACCCCTTCTGCCCTGGAGACAGTCACTTCGGAGCCATCAGAGCACGGCTGTACTGTGACAGCAACGAAGAGTAAATGGTTTAAATGCTGAATAAGATCTTTCTAATGCAGAAGAGTTCCCTGACTTATTTGAGAGGGAGTCAAGTCGGAATAGGAACATCGACAGCAGCATTTACTGTAATGTATAAATTGCTGTGCTGAAATAAGAAAATAAGCAATAAAACCTAAAGAGATCTGTTCACATTATTTGTGACTTTCACAAAATCACTGTATGCACAAAAGTAAAGAAGAGTTGACCAAATGTACATATGTGTACTGAAGTGTACAACGGAACACCTAAAGTCACATTAAAACAGTTTTACATTTGAAAAATCACACACCAGCGATCCCAGTAAATCTTCAAAGATTCAGTTGTTTAAGCACAGGATATGAAAGATAACTCACAGAGTTGAAGTCGAGGTCAGTCGGCATTGTTGTTAGTCTGTGTACAGGAAAAAATAGAAGCTTTCGTGTTGACCCATCACTTATTACAACAACAACTTCCGCTTTTCTTTTTGGCCCTTAAGCGAATGAAACCTTAAAACAACATATGATTTTCTGGAAAAATTACGGAAAAATTCAACAAAAAGTTTCAACAACTGAGAAAGAGGGCAAACGCATTCAAACAAAAAGTCCGAAAAATGGACACAGGTTTCCTCCCCTTAATCCTCTGACAACTCCTCAAATGTACCTGCTGTCACAGCTATGCATAAAACCGCAGTTTTATGCTCGACGCCGCACTGTTCATTCGGCAGCAGGATGGGTGGTGCATGACAGGCATTAGGTATTTATGCCAGGTAGAATTCGGGTATTTTCGACTCTTCCTTTTTTGTTAAGACCAACAATCTACACCCTATACTACAAGATTGACCAGGAGCATGTGGGACTTTTTGCACATTCAATTCAGTTTGGGTTTTTATGGGTTCCACTAAAATGATCTGCAGAAAAAAAAATGATTTAAGAAAACAATCAGAGCTTCAATGTCATAAGGGATGGCATGAATGACCCTCTAAAGGCTTGGCCTGTGGAATCCGACACAGGAATGCTGCAGTAATTTGTGGTTGGGGAACCTTGGTATTCTGGGTCTGAAAATGCTGGACAGCAGTAAGGGCAGTGTTGGTAGAGAAGGGAGTACAAAGTGGGAGTACAGTGGAGAAGTTGTTCTGCAGCCAGGACAGACTATTTGGACAGCTGGCACAGTTTAAGGAGAGATGTTAGAGAGCAACTGAGTTTGTGGTTAAGGGTTGCACATGAAAACCTCTGTCTGTCTCTGTCTGTCTTGATCTGTGACCATCTTAAAGCTCTCTGTCTCTCTCTCTCTCTCTCTCTCTCTCTCTCCTTTCCCCTTTACTGATATTTTCGCCACACCCTCTTTCTGTCTTTGCTAAAAAGTCAGTCCCACATTGTAAGCGTTCACTCTGCAATTCCTGTACCTCAATAAAAAAAGGAGACTGGGTTTCTGGCTGGCCATCCCGACAGCAATCCTGTGGCTTTGGCATCTTGAGAAAAGAGAAGGAAATAAAGAGTGAGAGCGGAGGAGAGAGACAGAGAAACAGGAGAGGAGAGAGATTGTCTCGGATATTGAGAGTTTACCCAAAAGCTTCCAAGTGAGGTTCAGCTCCAGAGGATTTCAACTCAACCTTATAATATCCTCTTCAAACAGCCAAGGGACACTCTGCCGTGCTGCTCTACAAATCCCAAAGTCTTCCTGCTCAAACGAAAGGTGGAATAAATTATTCTGGACTCAACAGTAAAACAAATTCATCCTCATGGACTGGCAGCAGGAGATAATCCTTAAAATTACCATTATCTCTACGCATGTGCCACAAATAAAGTTGCTTTTTAACAGCAGTATTCCCTTTACACAGTAGCAGCTAAAAAAGAAAATGTCATCTTAAGCATCAATTAATGTAATCAAATGAAATATAAAACCAGCACATACTGAGCATTAACATTTATAATTATTATTTTATTTTAAGTTTTTTCTTTCTCCTGTGACCCATGCTCCGTCTTTAATTGTGGACAGTGAGATGAACTTAAAAAAAAAAAAGAAGCTGTTCACACGTGATAAAATAATTATCGGTGTTAATAATTAATACATTAACGCAAGAATAGTGCGTTAACTTGCCCCACCCTAATACACACACACCCACACACACACACACACACACACCCACACACACACACACACACACACACAGATATACTCGACAAAACAATTGTATTGTGATATAAAAAAAACATTTAAAAAAGTGTGTAGTTCAAACCATTCAAAGCTGATTTTTGAGTATATATCTTAATCAATAGGATCAAGCAGCTTTTAAAATCTTTTAGTCAACATAGGGTGAGGCATGGACATACCTGCTTGCACACATATACACACATCGAGACACAAAATGCATTAAAGTGGATGCAAAGTCAGCTCCCATAAGCTTTCACTAATCAGCTGAAAATGAACACATGTCCAACATAGAAGAAATCCCCTATCCAACTTACTTTACACAAAGTAATAGTATGAGCTGACCTTAAAACCAACGGTTATCCCTGCACTTCAACGTAAGAACATCCAGACTTCATAAGATCCAGAGCTCTGACCAGATTATTGAAACTTTTTTTATTCATGTGATAATAAATATTCCCACCCAACATAACAAAAACAAAATGTCATGTGGATCTCCTGATGAGCGCTCAGTCACTTTGAGTCGCCCGTCTCTGTGCAAGCATGTCGCCGATGATGTTGCTCCGAAACCTGCAGTGAACATACAGCCATCTTAGGTCCAGTTTCCACTTTGCCGAGCTGGTTTAAAACAAAAACAAATACATGCATACAAATATACAGATGTGGTTGAAACAGTATACTGGTCATTAAAATTCCTATGAGGCTGATAGCCAGTAGCTCTTCTGGACACACACGCAGAAACCAATTATCCCCAGGACGCGTGGGAGTGACCTCACAGTTCTTCACTGCCCCGAGCACATTGCTTAACTTTACTGGCCTCATTAAAAGTATTTTATTAATGTATGATATTATAAAACTCCTCTTAAACATGGCAAACTGCTACAAGATGTGTTTGTCTGATTGTAACTGAACTACCCCTTGTATATATCTACGAATAAAGCCTGTATGTTTGTGAGTACAACTTTTCAAGTTTGAAAAATGTCAATCACAAAATGTATGAATAATATCGACTCAATTCATGGATGTCCTCAGGTCATCATGTTTTCAATTTCAGTCTTGGTCAAGACTTAAAACAGGATAAGGATTTAAAACATATGACATTTGAGTCACAAACCACTGTGACGTTGTCAGATGTTTTCATGTTTTTCAATAACTAAGTCCATTTTTAAAACCAACTATACCGTCTGGTTTCTATTCCCATTGGACAGAAAACCATCTAATGAATGTGAGAAACATGTTGGAAAATGCTTTGCTCTTGGCCTGTGTATTCAATTCCCTGATAGTCTTCAACATCCAGTAAAAATAAAATGTTTTACCTTCCTGCAAAACCTCATCTCATGTCTACTGTCAAAGATTTACAATTTCTGTGAATGACAATTATGATATAGTGAATGTAGGGGAAAGACTGTGGTGATGGTTAATACAATGTTGACATATGTTTAGAGTAAATACTTATGGATAGGTTGGGAAATTTCGGTTAGTGAAGAGGTGGTATGTGACAGGACGTGAATGCTGGTCTTCAGGGCCAAGATGAAAGACAAAACCAACTGTTGGCCAGAACACTTCCTCCGCTAACCACTGCTCCCTCGCTAATGTTGGCCTGCATGTTGGCTTCAAGATTTCATGGAAGTGGAAGATATTTGAATTCTAAATGGAAGCAATTGTAGACTTAACAAAAACAAAGAAAACATCAAAGATGCTACACTGAGACACTGCAAAATTGTTAATAGCTACAAAAAGATCAGAAGGGTTGATCTGAAAATAACAACTTAGGATAGCATATATCAAAGTTCATATCGAGGGATCAGTGAAGGTCACCGTAAGATTCTTGAACTACAGAGCTAAGGATGAGATTCTCAAACACAGCCCCTCTGAAGACAGAAGGGATGCTCTGATGCAACATGGTAAATATACATTAAAAAGGGCTGTTTGTAATGTGACTTTAAAGACAGCTGCATGCACTTTGTGGAACAAGTTTGGTACATTTTGTTGGTGTCTTTGTTGCCTTTATGCCTGCCTCCGCTTCACAACCTAAGTATTATGAAGAAAAAAATTGGTAGGCTTTATCAGCTGTATTTAACTTGTTTTTGTTTTCAGCAGTGGTTGATTATGTTGGGTCATTTGAACACATATGTAAAATTTGAAACAGTGATGCACAAATTAATCATTTTTCTTTCATTCACATCCAGTCCTCCAACCTCCACAACTGACTTCGAACTAGCCATTGGATTGGATGGAGCTAGTTGGTAGGGTTACACAGCCCAAGAGAGCATCATGTGACCAGCTATGCTGAAAAACAACACTCGCATGTGCATAAGAGCAGATTTTTTTTTGCATATTTTTTGTCAGTAATAAGATCTGTACCTCAGAAAGTCTGGTTCAGTTGTCTGATGAGTTTTTAGGAGTATGTCTAAAAACAAAGTTTTTGGTAAAAAGTATTATCTCTCTTGTTTTTTTAATCACTACCTTAAAATGATGTATCATTATGTTTCTTCCTAAACTACTTTACTTTCCAGATTCCCCATAAGCTCCTGCTCACCACTGTAACTGACGTTCGTTTTATTCCAGCTCAGCCCACAGCTATGCTTGGCATCCTCCCCCTCCTTTTCCTCCCAGTTTTTTTCTGTGTTTTCTTTTTTCTCCTCCATTCCCATTTCATCTCTATACTGATGCACTCTCACACATAACTTGGCAAGACTTTGCATAAGGTGTTGTAATCATTACTTACCTGTCATGATCAAAGTGTGCCTTGGTGAAGTAAGTGACTGACTTTAACAATGATTTGATTTTTGTTGAATTTGTCTGTTGACAGTTATCATATTAACATTCCCTGACTACAGTCATAAGCGCTATAAAAGTTGTTTTTTTCGAATGATGACAGCAGGTTGGTCCAAAGTCTATAAATCAAAGTAACAGGTCTTTGTTTTCATCTGTTCCCCCCCCCCACCACCACCTCTCTCTCTCTCTCTGAGGTATTCCAGAGGGACACTTTTACAAGGGCTGGAAGAGGCCCAGGTCTTCGCATGTCATACTGAACAAATGCCAGCTTTCCTCTTTTTTTCTCTCTCTCTCCTTGCCTCTCTGTTCGTGTCTCAGTGCCTGGCCCTCTCAGTACTATCACTCCCTCGCTTCCCTCCAAGTCGGCACGGCGTGCCGGCAGGAAACTCGGCCAAGTGGGCTTCCTGAGCGAGTGGGAGAGGAAGTGCAGTAATAAGGAATAAGAAAGGGGGTGTGGGTTTAAAAATACCCGCCTATATAAGCTGAAGCAGGAGCCCACTCTGTCTCAGAGTTTCACTCCGTGCTCCAACATTGCTCTGCCCTGGCTTGAAGCTTGCCTCGGTTTTCAACTCAAACACACACATACAAATACAAATAGAACTGTACTGCCGTGCCGAAGAAAGTGGAGACGTCAAAGCAGGTGTTTCCATGAAATTAAACAAAGACAAAAAATATGTGCTGAGGACAGCCACTTTATCCCAAAACAAAGTGCAATAAGTAACAGAGGGAGAAAGCCGTGTCTGTTTTAGTAATCAGGTAATCACCGGTGGTAGCAGATATATCCCTCTGATAAGCCTCTGACAGACAACGCATTCACAAACTTAATTTTAACTTTATTATCAGCAAACTAGGGGTGTAACTAACAGTTATTTGTATTATTATATATTATATATGAACATTGTACAATTATTTATTTGTAAACGGCTTTGTCTATATAATAGTTTGAAATACAGACAAATGAACATTACAATATTCAATATTATCTTTTCAGATATTTTGTTTTGTCCGACTATGACCGAAAAACCCAAACATATTGAACCTCCTCCTGGCAGGAGAAGAGGGATACAGACTCAGTCCTTTGACCTTTGTTGAAGGAAACAGAGGATTTTACTTTCGAAAGTGTTTTAGCATATCAATTATTAGACAAAATCAATAAAAGTGATAACCCATTATTGAGTAAGTAAGCAAGTGTCTACACTAACGTTAAAATCTGCAGAACCAGAGAATAATTTGTTAAAAAACATACATATATGTACAACTTTACTGTATCTAGTAAGTTGGGTTATTAATGAGTTTGTGTCAAAAGTTAGAAGCAGTACATTTTAGAAAAATCCCAGCACATATATTGTTTTTACAGTTTCCACTTACATTCCAGTGTTCATGATTCATATGGATCTAATTCTTTGTAGATGTCAAATCTTTTCAATGGTCTCCTGTGTGGTGCCGGTGATCCATGATCTCTCAGCAGCCCACTTCCTCACCATGCTGTAAAAAGGGACACTGTGTTCCCCATGCTGTCTGTCCTTAAGACCAACATAGGAAATCACTGCACTAAGTAAGTCCGATATTGCCCCTTTTCTTCGACAGTCCTGAACTACAACTTTCAATTAGACCGAACAGATGTATATGAAAATTATGACATGAGGACCATGTCAATCACCGCAGTTCTTTGAATCTGTCTGCATTGGCTAGTGGTCAAAGGATTGCTTAGGACATCTCTGTATAGACTAAGTGAGGTTTGGGTGGTTCTAAAGGTCATGTGATCTGATTCCAATGCTCACATTTGAGCACCTCTGAGGCTCGCACTTAGCAACAGCCAGGGTTCGCTAAAACATGCACATTACAGTGCTTCAACATTGGTTACGACAGACCAACAATAAACGCAATCAAACATGTTTCCATGTCAAGTTTAATACGTTATACCATTTAATACTTTCTCATGATACTCATGTGGAGAATGGCTGATTTTGGTGGCTGTGATAGCACAAACAAAAAACAGCACAGGTCCACTGTTTGCTGTTCAGGTATAAATGAAAAGATCAGGTTGCTCTCACGCAATGGGAAAAGTACCTGAGTGACAGAATAAACAGTGTGCTCCTGTTGTGTCGGAAGGGCATGTGTTCACCGTGTATTCCATGAATCAGTGTGTTTGGAAAAGAACGAGACTCAGAGAGCAAGCGAGAGATGAAAGAGGATGAGTTATTGAGGATGAGATGAGACATAGCAGAGGAAACAGAGGATGAAGACAAACACTCGACGGAGAGCAGGGTGCCAGAGTTGGCGAGTGGCTGCGTTTCATCTGGTGAACAACTGCCGAAGCATGTCCATACATGTTATCGTTATCTAAGTGATAGCGGAGGCACAGCACTGCAAAAATAGGAATTAGTGGCATGAGAGTAAAGACAGTCAGTCAAGATCAGACACCTGCTAACAGCGCCATTTAATCCCCCTGCTGGCCAGGAGAGACAGATTCATTTATTTGTTTGCATTCATGGATTCAATCCTGAATATATTCTACCTTATTCAGTTTAAACTGAACCTGAGATCAGGATCTGGAAAGGACACACACTGGTCTGGTAGGTGAACTGATGAGAGAGCTGCCCTGAGGGCTGTGGTAGAAGTGCATTAAATCTTAGTATTAAATGAGCCACACATTTTGTCCAAAGCTGCAAGATGTCAGGCTTCTTATTTTTTTAAGGAGTGATATATCGTCTTGTTATCCAAGAAGATCAAAAATAGGTTTGCATCATGTGATAATCAAACGGAGGCCTCAGCTGTTGATCCCATTACTTTCTGATATGTTAACAAGTGTTACTGGTAATATTAATCATATTCATATTGGATCTTATCAGGTGTCAGTCCATGCTGATAGTTTTGGTTTTATATTTCAAGATTTGGAATTCTCTCTCACCAGTGCTCCCGTTTCTGGTTCCCTAAAGTACATCCAAAGTGCCTGCAATGTCTGTAGATGTTGGCCAAGGTAAACGTTAACTTTACACAGCAGGTGTAATGTCTATGCATTTCATATGTGGAATACCATAAAGTTCACTGATGTGTATATCATACAAAGTATGGAACATTTCTAATATAACACCCTTTTCACATATTTTATTTTTAGCTTTTGTTTCAAAGGCAGTACATCTAAAAGGGTCTTCTTGTGCAATGGGCTGAATTCAGTTTTCTAATTTTATTGATTTTTATTCACTGTACATCCTTATGTTTGGGGGGAAGCGACCCATTTAGCAATTATTGTTTTATTACATGGTTCATTACTTTATACTGGTTGTGATAAAGTGCATGCAGCAATTGCAGAAGCAGTAATCTTTTTTTGCCAAAAGAAGTATGCACTTCTAAAGGCTATAAATGGCAGATGACTCTATACAGATTGTAAAGCTTGAGGCAAATTCTTATTTTAAGATTGAATCGATTTGATTTGATTTGAAGTATCTACTGAGATACTCTATCCGTGCTGTTGGCTGTAACAGAGCTCATTGATTGGAGCGTGCTGCCTTTGCATTGTGACAAACGACAATGGCATGTCACCAAATCACCATAGGCTGCTGGGCCTCCAAAAAAATTGAGTGACTATCAAAGGCCAGTCAGCCTCTAATTAGCATTTCACATCTTTAAAAGCGAAGAATGCCAGGTGACACACCCCTGTTCTTTCTCCACGTCTGATACGAACTGGTTCCACCACTGCCATTATTGACCAATGAGAAGCTACGAAAAGGGCAGACAGGTAGTGCGGCTTGGCAGCAGTATTGTCAGATTTTTTTCTCATTTCCTCATGCGACATCACAGCCACAGTGAATCTGTCCACACAATGAAGGAAGATGCTGTATGTCAGAATTACATTGGGTTTGCAACGGAAAGACATACAGTAGATACGGTGAAGAGATCTGCATGTCGGATGAAGTAAAAAAATCATCTGTTGGGGGGTTTTGGAGCCATGATTAATGTGTCAGTTAAACTCCCTGTGATAAGTGGGTGCTACAAAGATCATCTGTTGTGTCTTCTCACATGGAAACCGCATGTGAACCAAGGAGGCAGAGAGGGCTGGATTCACATCTGGATGTATATCAGATGGTTTGTGGAGATACAATTATATGTACATTTGCTGGCAATGTGCATGGCGACAGCATGTAATCAAATGAAATAATTCAAGCATAACAATTGATTCTGCAATAGTGTGACTTAGTAGTGTGTGAATATTCCAGTGTTTGATTAAGAGTTACAAGTTTGCCGACAAAAAGGCAAAACCTACATTGAGACACAAGTCAGCTAAACAGTTCTCAAACTTTGACAAAATAGCTTATCAATTTGACCTTTCTTCTTCAGTGTATCTAACTGCGTAAGAATGTATTTCTGGATATCACTAGATTATTTAGTTTCAAGTCACAACTGAACCTGCCTAGAGATTCTAAAATCTATAGGCTTCACAATGGTCGAGGGGCATTGTTTTAAAGTTCTAAAGAGAACACCACACCTGGGACAATATTGCTCAACCTTTATGCATCAGTGAGATGGATAAACCATTTATTCAGGGTCAGGGTGTGAATACTCCCTAAAGTAGGAAAACATGATGTATGTAATACATTGTATGGATTGAATCACCACTTGTCTCCAAGCTAATAGCTGTCCTTTGGTGTTTTGTTCATGGGGGAGTTCTCTCAGTGCCCATGGGCACACCATGAGTACGATGCCCATCAGTAATGCCCAGGGTCCATCCGTCTGGAGCTGACCTGTAACACCTTGGCGCACCACGGACCTGCGCTCTCTGCAACCACGAACACAGTTTTGATCCAAGCCCACGGGCTCTCCGAACCAAATTCATCTCACAGCGAAATGTTTCACGTCAAAGGGAACGGCATTTACGGCATCACCTAGCTGCATAGTAAACAAACAAACGGCTACAGGACACGATAATTACTGGAAAGAATGCCGCGTTATATGTATGCGTAAAAGCAAGCCATGCCCACAAGTACAATACGCATGGCACACGCAGCACCTTGCCCTTTTCAGTGACGTTTTAATGGGCTTGTGACTGGTCCATGCGCCCTCTCTCCGTCTCTCTCTCTCTTCCAATTGTTGCACAGGTTATGACAGAGGGGCGTTTTTTTTTTTCTCCTCCGCTGCCTGGTTAAGTAGCTGCTCGCTGCAGAGCAGAGGGAGCAATCAGCAACAGTCTTTCTCTCGACTCCTTCACCACTTCTCTGTTCCTGACTCGTAGGCGAGTTCCTACTTTTATACCAAGGCTAAATTTAGGGGGGACTGGTCGGTGCGCAACGTGGCCATCCTGGACGCGTTTCCTTCCCCTAGCCTCGCACTGGTCTGCTTTTGCACGGGGAACAATATTTCTTAGAAAACGACTTTTCCAGACGCACAGCTACATGAGTGAGGAGCAGGGCAGCCGTTGATCGGACTATATGAGAAGAGACTCTATCTGTAGTTTTTACTGGAGAGTCGAAGGTGATTTCCTTTAAGCGGAGAAATAGTCTTTTCTCTATATTTTTACACAAGGCATGGACATGGCCTTAAGTGGGACCATTTTACCATCAATCTCTACATTCGCCAACCAAAAGGAGAAATTCTGGGAAGATGTAAGTTGTTGTATTACATATATATATATATATATATAGACACACACACACACTTGTTCTGAGCACAGATGGAGCGTGATGTTGTTTGACTAGTATCCGCCTGTCCCACCAGAGCGCATTATTTACTGCTCTTTCAAAACTTTATGAAACTTGACTGGGCTAAGAAAGATGTTTTATTTGTCTTCATTTTTTATATGTGCTGTTGGTGTTCTTTGAGAACGCTGAGAAAGAATCGTCACGTATTTAGAAACTCATTCTGTTCTCCTATCCTCACCGCAGAAGTGGAAGGGCAACATGATCAGCGTTGTGCCCGACTTGGACAACAGCTGTCTGGGCAGAAAGGACGAAGAGGACCTGGATAAGTTCTTGGACCTCGAGTTTATTCTGGCAAACACAGCTTGCTCTGATGGAGGGTCAGTCGCAGGGACAGGGGTAGAGTACCGTCTCGAGGTAGCTGAGTTGTCCGTCTATCATCATCAGCAGCACACCGGGATGGCCCAGCCACAGGTTAACTACACCTCTGTGCCCGACATGAACTGCCCTCCACCGCCCTATAACAGTCTGATGGCGGAGCTCCTCCGCTCCGACGTAGACACGACCTTCCTCTCCGGGAACAGTCCCGCCGTCCAGGGGAGATTCCTGATTAGCTCGACCCCTTTCCAGACCACGCAGGATTTATTCCCTGACCATCCGACCATCAAAGTGGAGCCTGCCTCCATGGACACGTACGGCCCCGCCATGGGTCTGGTGCCACAGAGCTGTGCCAAAATCAAGCACGAGGGCAGCGTCTCCTGCATGATGTCGTATGAGCAGCAGCCGCGGCTGGCCAACTCTCCGCAGGCCGCGGTGGGCAGCATGACTCCGCCGCTCAGCCCGGACGACCTGAGGAGCTCCGATTGCCACCAGCAGCACCAGATGTGCAGCTCCACCTCGCTGACCTTCCCGCAGGGCTTCCATCCCCACCACCGGAGCGCGTCCGGGGGCTTCGCTCACCCGCACGCCGGGATGCAGCTTCCGTTTACGGGCGCGAACCACCACCATCGCCCCCACCAGTACGCCGGCATGTTCGGGGAGGACGCGGCCATGGGCATGCAGCAGCCGCCGCCGGTGGCGGCCGGCCAGCGGGTCCTGCTCACCCCGCCGTCATCCCCCCTGGAACTGATTGACACCAAGCCAAAGAGGGGTCGCCGGTCCTGGCCGAGGAAACGCACTGCAACGCACACCTGCACTTTCACCGGCTGCGGTAAAACGTACACCAAGAGCTCCCACCTGAAGGCCCACCTCAGGACGCACACAGGTAAAGTCTACATGTAGAACGCGGTGCCGCCTTTTGGCAATTTAATGCGAGCCGAGATTCAAAGTGAAATGAAAATAGCCTTCACGTGTGTACGTTCCTTCACGGTTGTGTGCGCGCGCTTGTGTTTACAGGAGAGAAACCATACCACTGCAGCTGGGAGGGCTGTGGCTGGAAGTTCGCTCGCTCCGACGAGCTCACGCGTCACTTCCGAAAGCACACCGGACACCGGCCGTTCCAGTGTCACCTGTGCGAACGGGCGTTCTCCCGTTCCGACCACCTGGCACTCCACATGAAGAGGCACATGTAAGTGAAGAGTCATGGACACAGTGGAAAGATTAGGACTCCCTCATCTTCCAGGAAAAAAAAAAACATCTCATCACTCGGACCAACTATTGAACAATGCTATGCAAATATATATAGGTGATGCAAGTTCCTTTAGTAGTATGAACTATAGTGGTACTTGGCAGGATAAATAGCCATACAGCATAATGACGCCACTAGCCTGTTGACTACACTGCAATGCCTACAGGAATATTTATAGGAATATTATGGTGTTCTTTTTTAATGTGGCAAAAGGAACATAAAGACAAAATGCCTAATATTTGCAAAACACATATATTTAAATGTACGTTTTGAGAGACAGTGAACAGATATAGCCAAATATGACAGAAACAGATTCATTCTGTTCAGACTTGTTTATTTTACTATGTAGCTGGTACTACCTTTTTATATGGATTATTGTTTGTATAGACAAACAAAAAGAACATTCCACTCAACATGTCAGGAACATGCAACTGAAGCAAACTGGAAGCACACAGACACAAGCGGGATTGTTTTTACTGTCACCATTTGTGCCTTCTATAAAGCATTATTACACCTCTTATGACTGCCATATTCTTCACTGGCTCAAAGACAATCAACGTTTTATTCTTTGTGTGCTATTGTAGGTGTAAACTGCACGTGAAATAAGCTTTGAGACAATGTTTTGTACTAAAACTGCTTTTCATTCTATCCTCCTTGATGGCTTGAATTGAATGTCATGTCCGTGAGTCTGTCTGTTGTCTTCTAGGGTCTGAAGTCAGGGTCTTATAGCATAACTGCATGTCATCTCAAAGCCACCTGATTGACAAAGGGCTATACAGTCTTTGTTAATAAGACTTGTTTATGTGTGTCTTGAAGTAACATACTGGCTTGTAAATAGAGTTTTTTTTAATAAAATGTAAATAGTTTATTTTAATGTATCTATTAAACTTAATGAACAACATGATGCCTGAGTGTGACTGTTGAAATAAGACCCCTTTCAAGACAAATCTGACAAGATCCACCCAATAGGTAAATAGAGATAACACAATACTCAATATATTGTCAAATTTACATATACAAAAAAGGAGCAACACTTACAATAAAGTCTTGTGTAAAAAAACATATTTTGTTTCCAAAAAAGAGCATTTCACTGCAGCAGGTGAACCATTCTCAGAAGCTTATGGGATCCTGGCCATAGCCCCAAGTGCCCAGCCTGCTGCATCAGACTTATGCTTCCCAGCTGGGACGGAGCGGCTGCCAGAGTGCTGTGGCAGCTGCCTATAAATACAAACATTACACTGACATAATTACAGAGACTGGATATAGATCGAGTCTGCGTCAAGGGCACAGGGGCGAACCACAAGGAGTGGGTGGGATGGAGGGAGGAGGGAGGGGAGGAGGGGTGAAGAGGAAGAGAAACCCTGTCTCGAATAAACTGAAAAAGACCCACAAGGATGAAGGAAAGTTCACTGGCAAGTGAAGAGAAAAACCTGCTACGAAACCCGCGGTTTTCATGCCACTTGTGCGAATGCATGGTGGGGAAAAAAGAACTGTTGGCATTGCACATGAACAGGATTTTCTAGCCTGTTTTTATTTTAAGAGTCACAGTCCAACAGAGTTCAGCACACTGTCTGCTCAGCAATCTGCGTTTCCACATGAAACCTTTTCCATCCAAAAGGGGGAGGAAAAAAAAACATCAAAACACCAAATTCTGGAGAGTCAAAGAGTTTTTCAGGTGTTTAGATTACAATAATAATGTTCAGGACTGAATCACTTTAAAATGCGGTTGGTCTGGTCAGAGTAGTCTAATACTTTTGCCTTTAGACATATGTCATGGGCACGGAAGGGTTAAGAGTGGTACAGGTCAGAAGCAACATTTATTTGGAAGAGAAAACAAACAGAAACAGTAAAACGAATATACCACATATGAATTATTCTGTTATGAGTGACACAAAACCAAGTTATAAAAAACAATCCTTCAACAGTAGCTTTGACCTTTCACCACGTCTTTATTTTACAGTAACTATTTTTCGCTGCGAAAGGTCACACATCGTGGTGTCATTTCCTCGACGTCCCTTCGCCAGCCCACAGAAAAAAGGAACCCCCTTTTATTACAACATTTACCTTAGGGAAAGAAGGAAATATTTTCGTTACACTTTTCAAGCTTGATACGGGAAGGTGGTGGCGGGGGGGTGTTCTGTGTTTCCTCTCAGATATGCAGCACCGGTGTGATGCAGGGACCTGCTGTTATCTGCTCTGGCTTAACTTTAAATTCCACCGGAGGTGCTAATCTTAGGCATTGTTACCTCAACATATAAAATCTTGACACGCCACATCTAAAAAAAAGAATCAATCTATTGTTATTAAATTCCCATAATGCCCACATTACTGATGAAACAGGAGGCTGGTGTCCGCAATTAGATTGGATGTTGATTAAAGGGTCAAAATCCTTGACTGCATGATTTTCCACAGGGGACAACGTCTTGTGTCATTGCTCTTCAATGAAGAGCTACTGGTCTACTAGCCAGTGCAAAGAATTTGTATCACAATCAGAGTATCTTCTAAATCTCGGCCCTTCAGCTGATGGAGTCCCATTCTGTTTTCCAGCTCAGTTCAGCTGTTCGACGTTCAAATACAGACTTGTATTCAGTTCCCCATTTGCACACGGACACACACACATAAAGTGAGAGGGCCGCACTGCCCCTCGGCCCAACAGCGTATTTAAGGACTGCTCCAGTGCAACACGCTTCCTTATTCCAGCATGACCAGTAGTGTTTTTACTGACTCTCCTTCAAAACTCACACCATCTAAGGTTAATATTTTCACTCAGTAAACAGGAAATAAACATGATCACTCAATTTCTTGTGCAACAGTTTATCTCAGAAGACCTCCCCACTACACTGGAGAAAAATATCTCCAGCTCCAACATAGCAGACCAACAAATTAAGCGTGTGTCTGTGTTGCAGACTGATATTGTGCCTGTCAGTGAGTACGAAAGGTCACCAAGGGAGCGAAAGGCCTTTTCAGATTCAACCCAATCTTCCTTGGCTTGACCAGATACTGAGAGGACATCCTGCTTGTTTGGTGACTGGTGGCTAAAGCAGAGCCCAGTGACCACATATAATGCTCAACGGATGCTGTACAAACATTTTGCTGGTTAACTTCAGCTGTTTGAGTGACATTGGTGTTAAATGGAAAGAATTTGATCTGGATGGATTTCAAGAGCCACAGGTGGATAATAAAGGCAGAGGAAAAGTGGGAATTATATGTACGGATGAAGAATGCCATCTACTGGGGACAGCGGGACACTCCTGCTGGAATCGTGTCTTTGAAAGCTTCATGAAACGAACTTCTCACTGAACTGTAGGGAGGACGCCTGGGAGGGCGTTTAAGTGAGAAAGGAGTGAAACAAAGGAGTGAAATGAAGGACAGTGAACACGGAAGATGATAGAGGAGGGCAGATATGGCTGGCTGCTGTCCCAGCTCAATAAGATAATTACGCTGTAACAGAATCTTTCTTTTCAAATTAGTCTAGTTTTCAATTGTGTGCTTGTGTATATTTGGACCTGGATGTGTAATGTGTAACAGCAAAATGTTATTCCGCCTTGAGAGACTAATAAAGGAATGTATCAAGGGATCATGTATTGAAAGTTTTCCAATTAGTTTCAATTTAAAATACAAATCATTATTGTTATTATTTATTTGGCAGAGGCAAAGGGGTTTGGGTAGGGGGTGAGAAGTGGGACATCTTGCTGAACCGGTCCACCACCGTCCAGATGCTAGTATTGCCATTGGACCGTTCTTTGTCTGTAAAATGCCAGCTTGGATGAGTGGTCTTCCAATCAATTCCTTCCATCTGATGTGAACCAGATGATACGCATCCAACTTGAAGATCATGTTAACATGCCGATTAGCAGTTATGAGTCAAAAGTAACAAAAAAAAAAAACAGTGTCCATGTGTATTGATGTACAAGCACATTTCTAACAAGTCGAAACTACCCCAGGTCGTCAGTGTGTACAACATATTCCTCTTTGTATTCCTAGACATCCTTTGAAATTGTGGTTGTGAAGGTACAGCATTCAAACAGGCGAATTGTCTCCAAGTTTGTATGCTTATTTTGGAATGTAATATGATCATTGTGTAGAATTTGTGTGTTACTGTGAAATCCTCCTTAGCCTGTCCAAATCCCTGATACAGTTCAGCACCCGGGCTTTTCCAGAAATGGTGGTCCTGACTGAAATTCTGGTGGCTAATACCAGACAGGCTCCAAAAACAAACGATGGAATATCCCTCCTCTTTCCTTCTCCACTCATTTCGGTGTGTGTCCCATAGTGAGAGAGCACGCTGGTCAGAGGACAGAGGGAGTCGATAATGTGCCACTGTCAGGGAAAAGCCATGTTTACCCTTCCCTTTCTCCCTGACCCACATTCACAGTTAAATGCCAATCGGTTTTTCATTTCCTCTTCTCCATTACCACTAGGTAAACACAAACCTAGCAGGAATTTCCTGTTTCTCTATGCGGAGACCGATAGCATTTTGCTAGCAAAGGAGATGGCTGGGGTTTCAGCGAATGTGTCCAGAAGTGGTTGCTGTGTTTGCAACATTTATTTCTCACTACACAGCTGTATCCTTGAAATGTAGCCGGGTGTAATTCGCTGCACATTGTGGCTGTCCGGGAGCGGTGGACTTGTTAGTGCAGGTTGTGTTGTTAAGCTCTGTGCTTCGTCTGTTCCAGTCAAAGAACAGGGTTTCTCTGTATATTCTAAGATACATTTGGTCTTATATTGTAGTTATATCCTATTTCCTTCTGGTATTACCGTTGTAACAACACACCACCAGGGAAACCCAAATCAATGTTACACCCAAAGGTGACACAAAAAAACAAAATCCTCAGCTGAGAGGCAACAAAACACAGCAGTCCCCACACCAGCAGCCTCTCCTTTCTGATGGTGGCACAGGGTTGTTTTTTTTTTTGCAAATATGCCATGGCAAGGCTGCATTAGTTCACAGAGTTCAACATACATTAGGATTTGGGGTCCTGAAAGATGTATTTTTATTTCCACGTGACTTGAGCACTATCATTTTTCTTTACAGTCGAATTCAATATGTCCACAATCTCATCCTTGCTCAAATCACAACATAACCTCATATATGTTGGCCAATAGGAGTTTTCCGTATCATCAGTGATGCAGAATTAAATAAGGCCACTTTTGTGTGTATGCATTTCTTTAGATTATACATTTGTGTTTTGTATCTTGGCCACAAAACCATGAGAGCCATCAAAGACTAAATATTAAATTAATGAAGGAACTTTCAAACATATTCATAAGATAAGATATTCCTTTTATTGTCCCACAAGGGGAAATTCATTGTCTTTCACCCACACTGATTCTCTCTCAGTTGCTGTTTGTTTTCATACTTGTGTCTTATGTGTCTTATGTGTTCATACTTATCCATATGTCCATGTCAGGAATTTTAGCACAGAGAGGGAAAACAAGGCAACAAGCCTCTCTTCTTTAGCCGTTGCCATAGATGCAGTTTAATTTTAATCAGGAAGAATTCATTTTTCCTTGCAGGGAATTTGTCATTTGAATGATAGTAATGGCCTCGCCGTGTTTCCAAACAAGTCCCCTCCTCCAATACTATTTTTGCAGGGCCACTGGTGCTGCACTCCCCATGTTTATCTTTGTTAGAGGTCTTCAACAGGGGGGTCCTTTATATATCAGGTGTATACTCTGGGAGCACTTTCTCCTTTTAATTTAGGCATCATAGTCTTGACATTCTTTATTTGAAACGTAAGGTCATGCAGTAATAAATAACTGCAATACTTAGCTTGATATCACAGCCCTGTTTAGATCTGAGCTCTACTGGTCTAATAATGTTCAACCTGTCACCTGTAAGAAACAAGCAGCAGTCCAGTTGCTTTGAACTGAAATGTTTATTCTAGTAAACAGTACGGAGCATTTAGACAAGATCACTGTTCAAAACAACCAGCATTTCATCTTTCCGCTTTAAGTGTAACTGTAGGAAGCCGTCCATATGGCTCCTTGTCAAGTTTACTTTTTCTTCTGGCTTCACTTTTTATGAGACAAATATAATAGACATACTACTCAGACTGTATACACATTGTATGCATCTTAGTACAGACAGCCCAAATTATTTCAGCATCATGTGATGAAGGACAGAAGATGAAGGCAGAGAAACAAAATCGAACACGCTTTGTAGAATAAAAATTAAACTGAATTAAGTCCAAATGGAATTGCATTATATCGAAATGATATGACCACCACTAAAGATGAGAACTAAAATTGTTAAAAAACATTGAAACTAAAGAATTAAGTTGTATTATTGGAATCTTTCAGATGTAACCTAAATATGCATTTTTATAGTAACATTTTTGCTGATTGAATAATACTGAGTAATGACTATTGTGTTACTCTTGTTTTCCCAAAATAGACATGAAGCATTTTTGAATGAAAGGTTTGTAGATTGTACAGTAGTGGGAGGCAATCACAGAGTGGCGACGGAGCAGTGGGTGGTGGCAGGTGCATAAATAAACATATTCAAAAACAGACTGCTTTCACAGGTCACACAAAACAAAAATTAAAATTAAATAAACAAACTTTGTCTATTGCACAATGGAGGTATCAGGTGACAAATACAGTGTAAATGATGGTACCAGTATAGCGCTCCCAAATCTCAGCAGCACCAAGCAAACAGACAAGAAACACATCAGATTAGTTGGCTGGGAATTAAGTATGAACATGTCAAAAGAGTCAACATCATACATATGATCAGGTTCATCATATTGTAACTTTCCATAGTTTTTGATTTCTTAAAACTAATATTACATTTTTTTTAACCTTTTTATAAAAATTCCAACGAAAACTTTGGCTCATTTTGTCACAGGTAAACATAATGGTACTGAGGCTCAGGTATTCTAACAGCACTGGAACCAAGCTTTAAAAAAGATACCAAGCCATTGTTTTTCAGTAAAACGTTTCTATTCAAGCATCACATGCATTCGTGACAGGAGCAGGGCACATATATTAAACGCCACGGTGGTCACATCAGAGGGAGTTTGCAGTGCACAGCTTTGAGGAGGGAGCTCACTATGTACCAAGATAACTCTACAGGAACACAGTTGGTAACAGCAGAGTAAATATTCATGATATGTAAACAGAACCGAAAAATGGCAGGGAAAGACAGTTCACGTTTCCATGTGGCAGAATCAGAGGCTGCATACTAACTTTAACGTTCCAAGCGTTTCACATTATGAGCATTCATATCATTGCAAGAGAGGTTAAGTCAATAGAAACAATGCAAAAAAACAAATCATGATTACATGCTGACAAAACGGAATCTAGTGAGCAGTAGTTCACTCTGTGTGGCCACAGGTGCATTAAACTATACTAGACTACAAATGAAAAACAACTGCAAATGAAGAAATCTGCATGTCTGCAAGTCTTTGATTCACCGTTCTTGCACCATTGCATTCTGTGTGGTCAATCAAGTGGTATCAATACAGTTATCTCGTATCCCTTAAAGTAATGTAAACGAGAACAGGTGCGCTTTCAGCAGGATATCACTGCAGGGCCAAACAATTACTGATCGTGTGACTGGTCATGGACATATAAATAATACACAACATTTGAAACTACAACGCAACGGCTCTGACTGAGAAAAAAAGAAAATTGAGTTAAGCTGATTAACTCAAACCATTATCCCCGCTTCAAGTAAAGTAACAACCCACATAAAAACAAAGGGAATGGTTCAGTCCATGTTGGAATATCAAACTAAGATGCATCATTTTTTCACATATTTCCAGTTTCCAGCCTAATGACTTCCAACTCCAGCAAGTTCCAGACCTTTCCAAACACTGGTCTGTGTAAAACATGATTTCACAAAACCACTACAGGTTTTGATGTCAACATGAGGTCAAGAAATTAAAAATCGTAAAATCCTCGCTCTCCAAGAAGAAAACAAGGTAAAATGCAGAAAAAAGTCCTTAATGTTACCTTTTTTGTTGGATGTGAGTGACATCATCACAACATGATCAGAGCACAGCTGTTGGGAGGAGGCATCATTAGCTCCGTTTGTCTATATAGTACACTGGGCAGTGGGAGAGAGAGAGAACTCAAGTTATCACATGAAACTCTCTAGAGAACCATCTCACATTCCCAAACAAAGAAAATATATCTGTACAATTTGTTCCAGTCACTCATTTCAAACTCTTTATAACCTGCCAGGTACCTATCCAATCAGAGCTATTACCTGTAAGGGATATATAACAGTGTTTATGGGACACCGTTGAGATGTAAATATGATGTTTGTTACTAATGCTATCTGTGACTTTGTCAAACCTGTAAAAGAAAAGCTGACACTCCGGGCCAAGGGGCCATATTCTCAGGGCAAAAATCGGAACCCTTCTGACCCCTAATGTAGTTGAATATTAAACATAACTCAATACTTTGGGAAATATGCCTACTCTCCCCCCGAGCCAGATGAGAAGATCAATATCAAATTTAATTCAGTACAGTTTAGCATAAGCAGTCCAAAACGGTTAGGCAAGCAGAAGAAGTGAAAGGAGCGCGATATCAACACACTTACTTCTCATCTGAGTCCGGATGAGTCACAGTATTTCCTGAGGGAGACACACAGAGAAGCAAACCAAACCGAACATTCTTAATCCTGAGGAAAATACAATATGCATCTGCATTCATATATACTTCAATGTAACACTTCACTTTGTAGCATTTCTTACCAGCAAAATATAATAATAATAATCACGGAACATTAACTGACCCAGTCAATGATATATCCACTTCACACCCACAGAGCAGGAAATGAATCCTATGAAGAAATCCAATCTTAATCTTGCACCACTGCAAGTGAAGGTGGGGGAGAAAAACAAAAGGCCGAAATGCAAACTGTCGATGTGATGTGTCAGCAATGGTCAGCTATTCAGTTCAACTCAATAAAAGGAGCCACGGCGTTTCTGTCCAGCCGTTATAGAGCATCTACACAGTCCAACCGTTTGTTTCCATCCGTTTGTCTCCTTCACTCCGTCGGTTCCCATCTCCCAAACTTGCCCAGTTCTTTCTGCACCTTTCCTCTTCTCAATCATTGAGTCATTAAGTGTGGGGTAATGTTTTTAGTGGAAGTGCAGATGTTGGTCATATAGAAGTCCGTTATGTTGGTCTGCTTGTAAGGCTGCCTACGCACTGTGTGTCTACTGGTTTGAGACCGGTCATAAGTTGGACATCTCAGCCTTGCTCAGGGCAATAGCCAGCTCCAGGTCTTCCTGCTCCTGCTGCCGGAGTCTTTTCAGCCGCTCGCGTTCGGCTCGCTCACTTTCCCTCTTGGCCCACTCCAACTGCTGAGCCTCATTCCCAAACTACAGACAGCCAGGGAGAAAGACAGAGAGATAGACAGAGACAGAGAGAGAGAGAGAGAAACTTTTCCCACTGCATTCATGTTTCCCATTCCTGTTCTTGCTTTATTCATATAAAATGATGCAACAAATGTTATCCTGAAATGTTTCACTGTTGTGGACAAAAGCATTTGACCAACTACACAAGCACTTTATGACCTCCCATTCTATATCCAAAAGCATTAATATGGAGATGGAGTAGGAGTCGCCCCCCCCCCTTCAGCTATAACAGCTGACAATTGTCTGGTAAATGCTTTCTAAAAGATTTTGGATTGTGTTGGTGGGAAGTTTTGCCCATCCATCCTGATCCATTCTTTCACAAATGTTTGTAAAGGCAGGCTGCGCAGCTAGGTCATTTTATTTATACACCCATCGTAATGGGACTAAATGAAATACCTGAATTAAAGGATTAAGAGGTGTGGCCTAATACTTGAGTCCATAGTGTATTTGAAACTACTAAACTTACTCAAATAATGTGCACTATGATTAGAACTTTTATGTGGATTTCATAGTGTGTTCAATCTCTTACCTTAACTTTGTCAGGTCCTGTCAGAGAGATGGATTAAAGAACAGAGAAATGGATGAATGAATGAAAAATCCCTGAACTCAGTGGATCAGACCACACCACACCCCACCCCACCCCACCCACCCACCCACCCAGTTAAAATGTGTGGTGTGCAGTGAGACATATGGAAAGGATGAAACACAACTGTTAGAGCATCCCTGCAAGAACACACATGCAAGTGAACAAAAAGTACAAAGCAGCACAACAAGAGTATAAGGTGAGACACAGTGGGATGCTCCAAATGTAGTGTAATCTGCCAGTGAGTCTAGCTAGTATGCTAAATGATGTTGATCGTCACAGTTTAGTAATAATACTGTCCTCATTACTCTTCATTGAACTGTCTGCTCTCTGTTGGAAAATACTGATGCTGTTCAAATGACAAACACAATAAAACAATACTCTGTATCTTTTCCAAATCTGTACTTTCTGTGGACAAACAGCAAAGCAGGATCTTGCGATTTTGAGGTTAGGCACTTTCCTGACTGTATTTACATTTTGTTGCACTTTTGCAATGAGTTGAATTAAGATATTCTGAATTGAACTCTAACAGCGGGGGCACAAGACAGAGCAGCAGCCGCCCTCCCCCTATTTGCCACTACGATGACCTCGGCAGCACATCTGCTGCTGTGTTTACTTTGAAAACACTAAAAGTGGCAGCAGTAACAGCTTGCCACCTGAAAGCACTTAACATTCAGCTGAAAAGAACAAATACAAGTATGATTAAACCAAAGTGATAAAGGCTGCAATAATCTCTGATCCTGATAACACTAAATGTAAAAATGATTTTACTTCTCCACTAAGAGATTCAACATGAATTGAATGAAAGTGATCCTATGCTATATTAATTGAAAGCTCCTGATTATTAATCATTTTTTACGCAGTAAAGGAGTCAAGCTGTATCTTTGTTCTCACGTAAGGCAGAACGTGAAGCAGAGTGGTGTTAGTCTGCAGAATGAGGACATAAGGATGCTTGAGAGTGGTGAGCAAAAACTAAAGTCACATGATAAACCAAAGATATGCATTATAAGAGCAGACGGCAAACAGCACACACAAACCACAAGCTCAGGTGGGACATATTCAAGATCTGAGAGTTGAGAGGTGATACTGCTGTGTCTTGTGCAGGATCTGAATTGAACAGCAGCAATCAGTCAGGCAGAAACATTGACATCCTTGTCTTAAAAACGGAGGATTTTTTCCCCCTCACAAAAGTTATTATCTGCCCAACTAACACAAAGTTATAGCAATCTATCCTCTTCTCTGGGAGGATAAATTGAGTTCCTGTAGTTATCAGCGTATGGCTTAAGGCAGTTTATTTCTGTTTATTCAGTCTGTGTAATCTGAGGCGCTACTCGTCCAGATGCTGAGCATCATTCCAACACACATTTGATAAAGCCCTCAGCCTCCACCCACACTTTTCTTCCTGTCAACACAAACACACCAACCACAAAAAGGGCCTACACCCTTTCCTGCATTAAAAGATGGTTACAGTCACAATGCAGCTCTGCAACATTCATAGCTTTATCAAACTGCAGCATTTCTGGACATAGTTCCAACAATTTAATTCAAGCATTGAGCACATGTTTAGGTCCCTCACACAACTCCCACAAACCACTAGCATATTTCTGTTGCTGTACAAATGAATGCTCTCAGCTCTGCAGTTTCTGGTGTGCGGCATCCCTGTGACCCCTAGCCAAAAACATTTTTTTCCTTTTCCCTACAGGGCCTACAACAGCATATTCTTCTCGACCCCAAACACATATGATACATCCTACTAATAAATCAAGAATTCAGTTTTCTTGACTTTTAACCTGTGTCGCCTGCAAAGAGTTTTATGTAAGTGGTTGCAGAGACCACAAAGCTAACAAGTGAACTCCTACCACCTATTGATGGAGCGGTGACGTAATCCATGCACTGACAGGCACATTTTGAATAAGCATGAATCATACCAGTCATGTAAATACCCAAAACTTACATGTTGTTAGGTGAATTCTTTTAAACTTTTCTACAGCACCGGGATAGCTGACTTCATTTTTGTACTTCCTACAGAGATGATATTGAAATCTAACTGAGCATCTGACAATTGCAAAGGAGGCAATGCCAGATTTCTCAATTGTCAAACTATTGCTTTAATACACAAAAGGATTTGTCAGTGTATGACCAGTTTTTCACAAGACCTGTGATGAAGCATTTTAGAATGAGTAACAGCAGAGGTTTTGTGCAAATAGGGACATCTGTTATATAGAGAAGAGAACAAAAAGCAGCAACAGAAAAAGCTGAGAGTGAACTGGTTGCATTACGTCTGTGTTCTCCATGATAGAAGTTCCATGTTATTTCATTACTGACCTGGAAACAGCAGTGAGTGAATATCATTTCTTGTTTTCCTTTCCATGCCTTTCAATTAAATGTATGAAAAAAGAAGAAAAAAAAATACACTCTAAGTCCCTAGTCAATTTACAGCCGGTAACCACCACTGAAACCTGAGCAAGTGGGTGGAACTGTCAACTCACTTGTCAACCAAGAACAAACTTGTTTTAGTTGTCATTCTTTTTTTGCCAAACCAGACTAAGTATTGCATACAGATCACATAAAAGGGTTAGGATCAGGTAGAGGTCATGTTCCTTCTTTAATTTTGGCAATTTAAGGCTCCCCAAGACTTATCTGCACTATCACATAGATGCAGATTTATCAATGGTACACTTACACTAAAAGCGTACCGCTACAACCTGCCTCAAAAGAGCCAATCACTGTTAAACTGTGAATCATTAATGCTTAAATCTAGTGACTGTGCTGGTGTCTGTGCAGAGTGGTATGGTTTGGTCTAGACACTGACAGTTAAACAGTATCACCCATCTCAACTTACAGAACTGAAGTCTGCAAAACTCGAGGTAGATTCAGAAGGGGCTTTACTTGATGCTGAGGACGGGGCAAAGGGGTCTTTGCCGCTGAAAGGGTCTCCCAAGCCCTTTTTACTCTGGAACGGGTCTATGGTGTCACTGGCCAACGCCTGGAAGGGGTCACATGGTTTGGGAGGGTCTGCAGGGCTGGACATGCTGACCGGTGTGCTCTTACCTGATGACACAAAGGACAAAGTTAAAAATCACTTCTCATATCATCAGAGAGGTTCTGGAGCTTGTGAGCTAAAAAAAACCCTATCATAGGAAATTGAAAAGTAAAAGTAAGAAGTATAGATTTGGTAGGGATTTCCTTTCAAATATCAGACACAATTTGGGAAGCACAGAAATAATTTGCTTTGTGGTTTTGGAGACATGCAAAAAAACACAAAAAAAACTGTGTAATCACAAATTTAAGGTTTCCGATATCTCCTGAGGAAAATGTAAACAGACTAAGTTCATGTATTCACTGATAGCTGAGAAAAACCATGACTCATCTATATATGTTTATAACACAGCATCTGATCTGCATTAAAACACACAAGCAACTTGGTTCTCTGGTTCTCACAGGCCTGCCCACGTCCTGCTCCACCTCCGGTGTCACCTCAAAGTTATCTTCCAGTTTTTGAAAGCCGCACAACCTCTTTCACCTCTGCGAGCCGCAAAACAATCCATATAGTCTTTCTCTATAGTATTACATACAACTGTTGCAGGAAAAAATACACAGCTAAAGAAAAACACCTACAGGACCAAAACCAAAAGTCATTCTCGTATAACCCACAGAGCCATTTTCAACGGTTTCCTGGTAAATCACTTGGTCGGGTTTCTACCCGCATTACCAACTGTTGGTTCACCAATTTACCTACTACAGAAACAGACCAAATGTTGCTCATTTCCATAGGCCATATACCAGACATTCACAATATATGGTAAGATGTATCAAGTAGTGCAATATGGTCCATATTGATGATCATTTCTTTTAATACTTTTTTTGTTTTAGAAATTAAGAGCATAGGTGATTTGATATTCATGAAAAACTGACTAACCAACATTAATCTTCAGAATAGAGGCAACAAAAATTCCTTGTTAATTTAGAATTAGTCTCGGGTTAAACAAAAAAAGGTGAAATTAAACATTTTCTACAGCCTTTAATTTTATTTTTAACATATCCCAGCTGTCCCACATCAGTTGTCAAATAATTTTATTGAATAACTGAAAATATAAAATAATTAAAAATAAATCACTATATACTTCACTCCAAAGTGGCAACCCAAAATGTCTTGTTTTGACACAATACTGCTAATTATGTATATATTACACAGGTCAGTAGGAAATAAATAAAAAATGTCATATTTATTTTATTAAATATTTATTTGTGAGACTCAGTGATACTGAACAACAGGTTGATCTATGAGCCTAAGTATAACACAACAGTAACCCTGGCAGTGGCAGCTGGTATTAACAGGGCGATGAAGCCGGGCCTGGCATAGGATCGTGGGAACATTAAGAGCATATCATGTTGCTTTTGAAGGTGCCAAACCACAGCACCCGTCAACAACATACACACATGCAGTTATTACCCAGATAACCAAGCTGATCAGCGTGAGCTGTTCATTTCACACTCCATGCAGAGAAAAACTGCATGCCTGGCAATCAGTTTTTTTCCTCTAAGTCGCACACCCTTTCACACTTGAGAAACCACAGATGAACTCCACCCTGTCTTAAAATATATTGCTAAATTAGTGACATCTTATTGTAATATATACCAGAGGACAGTGACTAAAGCAACTTAGAGAAAAATGAGTACAGGTACAGTTATGTGTCAGTGCAGCCTGGGACCGTTCACATTTCATTAGTGGAGAAACAAAGAAATAAACTATGCAATAATTAATTGAATTTATGAACTTGTAGACAAATGTTATAATGGTAACATACTGCAGTCTGACCTCTCTAAACCACACACACACGTGCACGCACACGTGCACGCACACACGCAGAGCAAAGGGAGAGGAAGCAAGTTAGGGTGTGTCTGCAAACAACAAGCCAAGCAAACCACACATCATCATGTCTCTTCGACCTTCACCTTTACATGTCCCTACACACAAACGTGCGCAGCAGTTTGTGATCTCTTAATGCAACATTTGAGGGAACATTTGACATGAGCCCTACAGTACTGCTGTTTGTTATTTCAGCTAGGGTTAATTTGACACAAGCTTAACTTTAGTAAAAGAAGAGGATGTTTTTGACATGTGTCAAACTATCTGCTTCTACTTGCTAATGACAGAAAATGTGACAGATGCACAGTTAATATACAGGAAAGCACTTGGCACCTGATGCCTAAACATATCTTAAACTACATGTTGTTCATTTTAATATATTTTATATAATATATTTTATAGATAATCGAAGAAGTGAATGTTATCAGTACCATGGGTAATATTGATTTTTCCATGTTAACTGGTGTCAAAATGAATTGGAGCTGGTCCAACACACCAACCAATGCAAAATTTGAAACAACTGACAAAACTCACTGTAATAAATGTGACTGGATCCTTCACAATCAACATGTTACAGTGCACACCATCACTTGCTACAGGTAGTTTGGCGTTTGATCTAAGAATCAACACTGAGTATACAGAGTGTGTCAGTGGTGTCTTTTATCTTCTCTGTACCCACAGTGACATTCTATCCTGTTGACAGATCAGAGCTGAGACAGTACTTTCCATATTGCATGTTCTGGTTACAGAAAAGACAACATGAATATATTTCAACACTGTTAATATAATTATTACTAATATAAACAACAAAAAAGTTGCCCTTTTGAAAATATATTCTAATATTAAATAAGTAAAATAATAAATTAAATAATAGTTATTTGTTCATTAAACTTCAAGGTAACTGCACTTTTTGGTGAGCTACTGTATCTGTTTGAGAGGACACAGGAGTCAAAAGTTGTTGTGAGATGTGGTTTTGATAAGAGCCAAGCTTCAGTTTTGGAAAAACAAAAGCAACACAGCATACGATACCTTACAAATCTGCAAATGTGAGTTATTCTGTGACTCAACGCATTCATGTCTTACAAATTATGAGAAAGTTGTATTTACAATCTCTGTTGTCAGACCAATAAACAAGCAATGACCTCATATATTATATAGATTAATTACACACATAGAACATTAAAATATTCCAAGCCTTTTTTCTTATAATTTTGATTATTTTGGCGTACAGCTAATGAAAACCCAAAATTTAAGTTCTCAAAAAATGTGAATATTCTGGAAAAAGTTCAAAATTGTAGGCCCCGGTGTCCCACTGTAATCATCGAACTAACCCAAAATACCTGTAAAGGTTTCCTGAGCCTTTAAATGACCTCTCTGTGTTGTTCAGGAGGCTATTCAATGATGGGGAAGACTACTGACCTGACAGATGTCCAGAAGACAGTCGCTGACTTCCTCAACAAGAAGGGCAAGCCACAAAAGGTCATTGCTAAAGAAGCTGCCTGCTCACAGAATGCTGTATCCAAGCATATTCAAAGAAAGTTAAGTTAAAGGAAAAATGGTTGTAGAAAAAGGTGCACAAGCAGCCTTGAGATGATTGTGAAGCAAAGATTAATTCGAGAATTCAAGAAGTTGGAGGAGACGCTGGAGTCCGTGCATTTAAAGCCACCACACACAGACGTATCCAGGACATGCAGGGACGTTTCAAGACACTCTGAGGGCCCCAGGCAAAAAATAATAAAAAAAAAACAAAAAAAAAAAAGATTTTGACAGTGCGCAAGTACCATGGGGGCCCCTTTAAGGAGGTTTCTGAACGTGTCATTGCAGTGCCTCCTCATGGCAAGTAATTTAAGGGGCTTTCAGGTTGTCGTTGCTGTGGACCAATGTAAACAGCCGGCTTTGGGGGCTCCCTTCTAGCTTGGGGCCCTAGGGCAATTGCCTAGTTTGCCTGCCCCGTTGCGACGCCTCTGAGGACATGGACTAGTGTCAAGCCACTCCTGAACAAAGTAGAACGTCAAAAGCGCTGTACGTGGTCCAAGGAGGCAAATAACTGGACTGTTGCTCAGTGATGAAGATAAAAGCCATTTTTGCATTTCATTTGAAGGTCCCAGAGTCTGAAGGAAGAGTGGAGAGTCTCAGAATCCAAGTAGCTTAAAGTCCAGTGTGACGTTTCCACAGTCAGTGATGATCTGGGAAGCCATTTCATCAGCTGGTGTTGGTCCACTGTGTTTTATCAAGTCCATAGTCGACCCAGCCATCTACCAGCACATTTTAGAGCGCTTCATGCTTACTGTCTACTCTACTGTCAAGTTTTATGGAGATGCTGATTACATTTTCCAGCAGGACTTGCCACCTGCCCACACAGCTAAAAGTACCAACACCTGGTATAATGACCATGGGATTCCTTTGCTTAATTGGCCAGATAAACTTGCCTGACCTCAACCCCATAAATATTGTATGTGGTATTGTCAAGTGGAAGATGACCTGAAGCAACTATAAAGATGAGCTGAAGGCCCCTATATTGAACTTTTTCACAATATTTCACAATATTCACGTTTTTTTTGTGTTTTTTGTACAAAATGTAAAAAGTAAATTGTTAAAATATAATATAATATAATATTGTTAAATATAACACCTCATTACTTAAACAAAGACAAAACAATTATTTCCATCTTTTAAAGCTGCAACAATAATCTGATGCAACCACCAAGGACTCACCACTGGGTGGTTTGGGTCTTGGGGGAACACTTTTCTTAGGTGGCAGGGCTGGCGTATCATTCTTCCTGCTGAATGGGTCATCCACAAACACTGTCTGGTAGGAAAGTCAGAGGAACAATATGTGGTTCAATCAGCACCCAGCACTTAATTCATCATTTTTTTACAATCTGAGCGAGCCCATGTGAAAAAAAAAGGAAAATTCACAGTGAGTGATTGGGCATTGCAGGGTCAGAAAGACAATCTGACCCTCCCCCGTGAATGAATCATAAGCAGTCTATATGACCACAGAAATTATACATCATGTCTCTCCACCTGCAAGCGCCATCTGTGTTTTTTATATGTGAACTGCTATCTCCAAAATAAGTACCAACACAATTAACAGAGCAGTTTCCAGAGTATGGAATGTCTGAAAATAGCTTTTTAGGTGCTGGTGTGAAAGATTTCTGAATCTTTTTACATACTGTACATAATCACATTTTAAATGTGATTGAGTGGTTAAATATTAGGAGTATATTATACTTTTTTTTTTTTTATGTAATAACATTTTAGGAAAGTTTTGGCCTTGGATACCTTCTGGTAGTCTGGCAGCCAGCCGACCCTGCCTTCAAAAGGATCTCTGGGCTTTGACATATGGCTGAAGTCTGCAAATCCACTGGAGGTGTTACTGCTACTGCTGCTGCTGAATGAGCTGCCGCCAAACGGGTCCAACGTGCCAAATAGGTCTGCAGTTGTCAAAATCACAAAGAGATGTTTTCAACAATCATGATGAAGATGAAGAAGCACAAATATAGACCTTACAATAAAGCTGTTTAGAGGTTGTTAAATGTGTTGACTGGATATGTCATTCCCATGATGTTAATGTTGTTAAATGGCTTAGAAAATGCTTCTCTCAAGGACAAGTTGTATAAGTCTGTCAATTTAAGTTTCCTTCCTTTCGTTGATTTTTAAGGGTCTGTAGCAAATAAGAATTTGGGAAGACATTTCTATCATAAGTAGGAACTGGATAGTTGAAATATCAGTTTGATTATTAGACTAAATTGTACATGTTTTTCTTTCAAATCGAGAACAGAAAGAAACAGTCATGAGGCAGTTTTATGGTCGTCAAGGTTCAGGATGAGAAAATTCAGTTTTCTATATGTTTACATCTTACTTATATCATCCTATATTTCACTATGTTTTTAAAGCAGGTCAAAACTTCTCGCACAAAAGTTAACGCTACGATTAAGCCAAAATTAATTAATGAATTGCCAAAATCAATATTTTGCATAAAAACATATATTTATATGCATCTGCAGGTTTTCAGAATTATGGACTACAGACATGTTGAAAAATGAAATGAAAAATGTATTAATTACAACTGTCAAATACATATGGATGTTACCTTAGTGAAAATGTTCAGTGTTATGTTACAGCCCAAAACAATGGTTTAAATAGGGTTAACCCAATCACTGAAGCTTTTAGGCTGAAACACGATTTAAAGACTGAAAGACATAGCAACCCCAAAGTCGATAAATGATTCATACCTGCAATACTGGATATTTTAGAGCCTTCAGACTGAAGGAGTCCTCTAAGTTGTGAATAATAAAGACATACAATAAATCATACCTGGTCCTCTGGGTTTTGGGTTACTTGAAGAAAATGGGTCGTTGCATGTGAAGTGACTGGCTTGCTGCTGCTGCTGCTGCTGCTGCTGCTTGGCATCCAAAAACACAAAGCCATGTTAAGAACCAACTCTGCTTATACAAGAAAAAGAACATTCTAAAGTGATTTTAAGAGCAACGTATGTTAGGACCCCTTTCGCTATAAGATATACTGCTTGTACCACTTGTATACTATACAATGTAAAAGTAGTACCTTAACAATAAGCAGCCTCTTAAAATCAGTGCAATTCCTGAGATTCTGTACATGATGATTATGAAAAATATGAAATAAAATGATTGTCCCAAGTACCTTGGGGGGTAATGTGGCACTTTTATTGAAGGAGTCCGGTGCGGAGAAAGGGTCCATCTTTGTGGTCTTCTTGAAGAAATCTTCTGACGAAGCCTTGAATGGATCTGTCTCTTTGAATGGGTCCCCTCCAAAAGGATCTGCTGCAGAAATGAATGACACCATCAGCCATTCTCAGGAGGGTTGCAGTAGCAGTAGTCTTGAGTATTAGTAACACTGGGTGTTGGACACTGCTTGGATCTTTAACTTTATTTCTGTTTACTATCTCATTTTACCATTATTGAGATAATGGCTGTCAAGGATTTAACTCAAATAAAAAAAAAGGCTACATTTTGCTTTGTATGCACAGTATGCTCTGTGTCGAACCTTGTGATTAGCTACACTCATACTGCTGATTAGACCCTAAAGCAGGTAGGGGAATAGTGTAATGTACAACTCCATCTTGAAAAATTACATTAATGTTTTATTGAGAGCTTAATACTTTCTGAGAAAGAGCACAAAAGTTATTAAGCCTGATATCTGCATGTATATGGTCTCTGACACAGCGGATAATTGCCCACTGAGAAGTGTATTTGCATAGTAGGGGTGCACATATGTTAAGTAAAGTAAAGACGTGGGCCAAACAATCAATCATTGGTTATACACTGTGAAGTAGTATGTAGTATGAATAAGCCTGAGAAAGGTAAACTGGCAGGTCCATGTGTGGAAACTTGTAGAGATTCATTCAAGACATTAACTTAAAATTGTTGCCAGAGGGGTTCTACAATATTGAATTTGGGTTCTGGACACTGTTGAAATGAATGATATCTGTTTTTGAGCTCATTTTCCTCAAGTAAATACCTGCAGATGCTGGTGGCTCCTTTGCAAAAGGGTCATTTTGGAAAGGATCACCTTAAGGAGAGGAATCAAGCAGAGAGAGATGAGGAAGGAAAACAAAAGAGCAGGAAGAAATAGGAGATGGTGAGAGCAACTCAAGCTGAAGATAATACAAGCAGTCTGGAGAAAGGTAAACAAGAGAAATTGTACACAATCAGCCAAGAGAAGACATGAGGAAATGCACACAAAAAAACAAAAACAAGGAACAATGGAAGTAAATGGGACTGTTAACCTTTAAATGGGTCTGTTATGAAGGGATCTTCAGAGTGGAAGGGATCTGCGGGAAGCTCCTGAGGCTGACAGTGGAACACGGATGGCTTCACTTTGAAAGGATCCTCCTGTGATAATGAAAAAAATGAGGTTAAAAAAAATAATCAAAAAGGTGATGGTTTTTCCAGTCTGGTCTTGAGCTTTTCTTCTCCAGACGACCTACAATACATCAGGTCTATGTATACCTGTATATATATATATGTATTTTTTATTTCGCTTAGGCCTTTCAGGAATGTTGTATTAGACTAAAAGAAAATAGAGGAATAAACACATTATTTATAATAACACAATATTAAATTGTGGTGCGATCTGTCGACGGGGGGTGGGGTTGCTCGGCTGGCCACATCAAACTGCACAACAGCTGGCGTTGTTTGGACACCACTGCCATAGACTCGATAGTATAGAGTACAACTTCCCTCAAAATAAAACGGGTCAGGGATCGTTGGAGTTTAGAGGGGGAGAGATGAATTTAATGCACCTGTTGACTTGTGTGTGTGTGTGTGTCTAAATGTGTTTGTGTCTCTGTGGGGAATCACTTAATTCATGTCTGAAGATCACCTTTTGGTAAAATGAAATTGCATGAGCTACAAGGGGTCGCTGATGACGACGTGATTTTTGTTTATGTCAAGAAAAATGCCCATTAGAGCAGTTTACAAAGAGTGTGGCAGCTCTCTTTCAAGCACACAAATCTGCTGAAGTCAACAATGGAGTCAATGGCATTTGTTCTGGAGTTTTTGCAACATTTGGTCATTTATGACCCAGATGTATAAATCCCTGTGATATAATGAAGATATATTTTCTTACATATTTTCTACCTAAGAAAGGCATATGAATTTAAGAGATCAATGAAATTGTTGAACCAAATAAAGGTATAAAGGCAACGTATGTGAATTTGTTTAGGTTGGAAATGTAAAATAAGAATGTGTGACATTAAAAGAGGAGTAGACCTCTACTATAAGGATTACTTAAATATTTACTCATCTTCAAAAAACCTATTGAATATTTGTACATGCTTCTCACAGCAACTTTTTTCCCAACGCGCTGAACCTTGCGGCTTAAACAATGACGCGGCTAATATGTGGATTTTTTGGGGAAAATTGAGTTCCGTCAAATTAGACCAGTGAAATTGCCGAACGGGCATTTAATGCGCATTAAAAATGGCGCTGAGTGGGATGAAAGTGACGAGAGCGACAATGAAAACGAGGCTGAGCAAACATCGGATGAAGCAATTCATCCGAGGCTGTTCAACTCCGACACTGAATGAGATGAATTCAGTGTGCAGGAGCGGGAAGATGGTGTCCAATGACTTTCCTGGTATACTACTGTTTATTTATTTATTTATGTTGCAAGCCGTATTACAGGCATTGTCTTTCGTTAAAGCCCGAGTAAATTTCATTTGTTTCAATGTAGACACCTGCGGCTTATAGACATGTGCGGCTTATATATGTTCAAAATAAATATTGTTTTCAAATTCAGTGGGTGGGCTTATATTTAGGTGTGCTTAATAGTCCGGAATTTACGGTAAATAAAAATCACAAAGCATGTACTGAATTTGACTTATTTTTATTCGCTTCACAGCCCTAGTCAAAATTACTTATTGCACTTACTTTTAAAGAATTCAGGTTGTTTATCATGTTTTGTCAAAAGATAGTTCATTCAATATGAACATTTTCCGAAAGTACTTACCTTTTTAACTAAACCTAATGAAAAAGTTGAATTTAATTGAAAAAGTTGTCGTTATCTAAAGGATATTATGCTATATTGGTTTCTTGTTTCGGCCCCCTAAGATCAAAGTAGGCTGTATTACTAAAATGAGTTTGACATCCCTGCTCTACAGTCAGCCAGTTTCGACATCTTGTCTATTTGCACTGCTCAATTGAATATTACACAGAGTTTGTACAAGGGAGATGGCAGAGAACAATTCCTTAAATGCCCAGTTCTACTGATTGAGACTCCATCCTATTATATATAATATTGCAGGATATTATTGTGGCCCACCCACGTGCAGCACAAATTCACTTTATTCATGTTCATTTTTAATAGGTTACAAATAATTTGTTCGTCATTCTGTGTTATTTATGATTAAAAAAGCCAATTTAAGTACCTTCCTAGGACACTCAAAGCTTATGGGGAGAACCTAAAATGTATTTCTGCTAACTCAACTGGTTGTACCGATAATGTTTTTTTTTTGCGAAAATTAGTAAGGACTTTGTCCACAATTCAAGTATTATCAGTGACATTGGATGGTCGAAGCAGAGTTGAAAGAGAGAGCCTGACCTGCGCTGCTCTCACCATGGCTGGAAATCCTCCATTCTCTCTGTCACTGAAGCCCTCACTCATATCAGCCAGGTTGGTCATGCTGCCTCCGTGGGTTCCATTCAAAGTGCTGTTGTACTGCTCGATGCTTTTAGACACTTCCTGTTGGCTGTCCTGGATCTGAGAAAGTTTACTGCGAGCCTGCAGGATGGACACAAACAGCTCAGTGTGAGCGGGACACTTTACTAAACATACACAAAACAAAAATCTCACCTGAAATAGAATATTTACTTAAAATACATCCAACTAATACAGACACATTTGATGTAGTTTTTCCAGGCTTCGCGATATGTGTAAAATGTTCGTGGGGCTCACAAACTTGAAGTATTGCATTTTTTCGTGTGATGCAGATGTTAACAAGGCAAACTTTAAAACATGCACAAAGAATGTTCTGCTTAAAAGAACATGATGCAACAGAAATGTTCCTTAATGATTGCAGTATGACAGATGCCAAGTGTGAATGAACAAGTGCAATACACAGCAGGGGGTCCTTTAGAGGTTTGCTTTGTATGTTTTTAAATGTTTTGGGACTATTGGACCCAATTTTCATATTAAACAAAGCAGGGCACAGTAGCTCTTCCCTATTACACACTTTTTACAGCCACCTTTGAGGCCAATAATATCCTGCAGAAAGATGGGGTATTTGGGGCATTTCCCCCTGGCATGTAATATAGGTCAGGCTTTTGTTTCAGACCTATGATTGCTTTGGTATATGACATACACATTAGATGCTGGAACACCCCTGGGTGGCAGATTTTATGAACAGTAAAGGTTCTAGAAAGACCATGTTCAGAAAATCAAAATGACTGTTCCCACAAAATACTGGATATTATTAAATAAGAGCATGTGGAAATGACCAACTGAGTTAGGTCTGACTGCAGCAAGGAGCAGTGGTAGGATACAGGCTTCAATCATGTGGCTGTCACATGCAGGAGAATAGAAATACTATCAGGGCTCAACATAATGGATGTTATGGAAGTAAAACAGAGACTATGCCCTGATTACAAGTTATGTGTGTTATGTGTGTTCGTGTGTGTTCGTGTGTGTGTGCGTGCGCAAGATAAAGGAAGGGGGTTATACACTAGTACACACACACACACTGTGGGACCGCATTCTAGCTCTTCTGGTGGTGCTCCAGCAGGGTAGCAAAGTAGTAAATAATAAAGAGCAATAGTGCCCCCTGTTGAATGTTTAAAGACGTGCATGCACACACAGGCCTCCTACCTGGTTGATCTCATCCTGTGTGGCCTTTAGGGACTTGATGATAGTCTCTAGCTGGATCTTCCCTGCAGCCAGGCTCTGCTCTAGCTGTATTTCGTCCTGCTGCAATCGGCCCAGGTCGGCCTTTGCCCGGATCAATTCTTCTTCCTGGCTCTGCAAGTCTGACTCCTGGGAGTGAATCTGAGTCTGTAGTGTCGAAATCTGGAAGCAGTAGAGAATCAAGCAATGAAGATGAGCCTGGTGAGTTATGAGACTGTTCTTCCCTCTCCTCTCCTCTGCATGTGAGCTGTTTCTAGGTAATGTTGGCAATTAACAAAACAGATTTACAAAATCTTTTATAAAAAGCGCTCACATTAACTATTTCATTATGGGTTATTGGCCACAGCATGTAGCAAAGCCATTGCAAAGCATCAAAAAGGTGCAAACTTTAGCTTTATTTTCATCCCCCAGTCGCTTCTCTCTTCCTCACCATCTGAGACTCTTCCTGGCACTTTATTCTGACTTCATTCAGCATGTCCTCTAATTTATGTTTCTGCTGGTCCATCTCCTCCAGGCGTTCCTGGGCGTCTTGTTTCTGAGCCTCCAGCTCTTGCAGGCTGACTGTCTCCCTGTCCAGGTCATTTTGCATTTCCTGTTGGAAAAAGGATTAAAACAACCTTCAAGTTCAACAGTTGTCCCTGTATAGAAACATAGTCTGTCTGTACCTGGATAAAAATGGTAAATCATTTATAATATAGAAAACAATGGAAAGGTAATTTAAGCAATTTCATTCTAAGCAGTCAAGCCATCCACATTTAACCAATGTACTACATGGTAGGGGAGAGATGGCCTAGAGTCACCACCTCTAATGCCCCATCTGCTCCCCGGACACTCTCTGTCTCTGTCCACTGCTCTGTGGCCTTGCATGAGCCACAGATGGATTAAATGCAGAAGACAAATTTGACGATGTGCAATTCTAATGTGTTCATACTATAGTTTTGCTAAATATTTTTTTCTCACCTGCACCTCCGCACTCTTATATCTGATGGCCTCCTCTGTCTCCCGGATATCTTGCTCCAATGTGTACTTCTCTCTGAAACAATCAAACAATCCAACAAATACACAGACACACACACACAGACACACACACGCACACACACAAAAGAAAAAATAGGATAAGTGAAAAAAAGAAAATCTGTTTTTGCGATTGAAGTAGTGGCTGTAATGTTTTTGTTTGATAAAGAAATATACATATAAATATAACGAACTAAAGACAAAAACTATAGGCTGTAAATATCAGTGCACCGGATTAACAAAACACTGCACTGGTATTCTATCAAACCCTCAATATCACTAATACAAAAATCTCTGTAAGGAAAATATCAGATATTGTTGACTCAATGTCAGTTGTGTGACCTCGTGTGACAATGCATTGAACTTCAGCTGAAGACAACTGTGCATTCTGTGCTGGCTCTGTGTAAGTATTGTAGGCTAACTACACAGAAAGGGTAGTGGAGATAGGAGTCAATTGCCACTGCCTGGATTGAAGCTGCCAAAAGTCTAATTAACCATTTGGGCAATTACTCCTATAAATTCTGGCCATCATCCCTTTCATAAGATTCCATATTATATATATTTGGTTTGTATGAGACTTGAGTGGATTATATTGTGTTTCCTGGACAGGCAAAATCTGTTATAATGTTAATATGGTCACCTGATGTTTTTAAGGACAAATTAAATGCCTTTAACAAACTCTGCAGTGACCTCAAACGTAGAAGACAGAACCACTGCTCACTCTGTTAATGTCACAGAAGATTTGACAGAATGCCAGCCTAGAAGCTTGTTTTTTTTTTTTTACCTTAGAGTATTCCACTGGGTAAAGACAAGAGCGCTGACGCAGCATGGAGAGTAAGTAGTGAACAAACAAAAATATGATAAAATACACTCATCAAAAGAAGAGAATGAGAGGATGGATGGATGGTATACAGTAGTAGAGTCCACTATCTTTACATGCCAACGTTTTTGCACTGGACATCCCACTTGAATCCATGCCCTTTTTCACCCCTTTGAAATGCAACTTGCAATGAGGGTTTGGCTGAATACCTACACTTGCTGTAGTTAAGTGCCTACCTGTTTGGTTAATAAATCTAACCTATGACTCATACTAAAATGAGATATCCTTACCATTTTGGGGGATGTGTTTACCTAAAATGACTCATAAATTATAAAAGAAATATGCTGTATTTTTTCAGTCTAATCAAGAGGGTTAGATTTTCTTGTTATGCAATGGGATTTGCATTTATCGCAGTGTTGGATGTTAATAAGACTGAAACTAAGAGGATGCTTCTCAAATAGCTTATGCTGAAAACAATGAACAGGTTTATATTAATGCAGAAAGTAACATGTCATGAACTGTAACGTAATCTCCATCTAATAGACATTGTATTACAACTGCCGTGGAATACTAGTTCTACTCAACTAGTACTACTCAACACTAATATGTTGTGTTTTCTAAAAAAGATAAGCATTTTTTCATTAAACATATTGAAATAAAATTCTGGTCTGCAGTTGGTTGCTTAGATGTAGAAAACACTATAAATGAGGAGCAGCAAAGGTGATTTCTTTGACGGAACCAACTACAAAGTAAAACACTTGTTGAATATTCAAGTCTAACTGATAAGAACAAGAGCCTCTCTGCGGAGTAATTCTGCTTTTTCACAAAAACTGTATTCATTATATACAGTACAAGAATTGGAACATAATTATGTTTTCATAAAATGTTTACCATACTTGACTGATAATATGCTCATTTATGGTCAGTGAGGGATTTTAAACTGACAGTGACAGGACACTTGCCCCCGATACCTTACAAAAATGTATATATTTAACTACGACCACAAAGGTAACAATTTAATATAATGGATTATATCTATAATTTCTTCCCCTAACATTGAACATGAAAAAAAACTAGAACATTCTGTTTTGGGGCTACCCCATTTAGCTTTGGACTACTTTGCAAGCACCCCCCACAAACTCAGAGGTGGTGAGAGTAAGTAAAGTAAATAAATGCCAGAAGTAACGAAAGCAAAAAAGGTGCATTTGTTCAAGACAAACACATCATTGTGAATGTAGCCTAAGTATCCAAGCATATATATGTATCTTCCTATAATGCACAGTGTCAAAAGATTGTTTATCATGTCAAGAGACCCAAAATCATGTTTATTTGATAGCCTAATGACTTTGATTTGGTTATTTTGCATTGCTGGACACAGACATATTCAGGGAGAATATGTATATATACATTCCAATGTATAGAATAATAAACCAGGATCACACTGGTCAAGACATGGCAGCAGGTGATTGGATGATTAATGAGTGATGTTCTGTGTCAAGGATTCCCCAAATCTGTCACAATCAAAATTAAACTCCAGACTTTATCTTGTAAATATGGAAGCAATCACTATGGGATATATTTCTAACTGGTTAGGCTGTAGCTTTGTAATTATTATAATAAACATATTATATTTAGGCTGATCCTAACCAATTTGAGCTTGTAACAAAAACTATACTGGTATAACTGCAATGGAATTAAATACTGAAGATAAAACAGTTGTGTATTCATTTTCTATACAGCTTTAAAAAAAAATGTAAGTGTCTACCTCTGCAACTGGGTTATTTCCTGGCTGATGTCATCCAACTCCTTGATGCCAGTGAACTCCCCTGAACCCACAGAACTCGAGCTGTCCTGTAGAGAGAGAGATGAGCAGACAGAGAGAAGAAAGAGGGGAGCAAGAGAAGAAAGACAGCAGGTTGGCAAAGTAACACTTATTTGCTGAAGAAAGGGGGATGATGAAATGGCACCAACTGAGCCATGGCAGATGAGGCCAAAGGAGAGAGAGATAAAGAGAGGATGGCGGAAAAACAGAGGTCAATTAGAAGAGCACCACAGAGGTAGAATCAGTGGGTGGGAGGGGAGAGTGCCATCACCGCTGCCATGGAGAGGAAAGATTCAGGATTTTTCAGTTTTACAAATCCCAATTTGAGAACAATCAAATGCTTTTTTTTCATGAGGGAGTTTTTCCAACAAATTCACATAGTTTTTTTCCACACTAAGATATCTTAAGCTACTTTCAGGCATGCACTCAAGTCTGGACATTTTCTGGAACTTTTCTAGCCAGCCCCATAGTAACAATTGCAGAGAGTGTCAGAGAGAGTTCATGTGGGACTACAGCAGGAAAACGTCCTCACGGCGGGCGAGTTTGCGTTGTAGGGATGGCAAGACACTGTCGATTCTGACCAAATCACAACCTGTCCAAGTGACTGTGGAACTTATACATCGTGTCCTGCCTCCAAAAATACTCAGCTTTCAAATGTGAACATTAACTCAAGAAAATGTCGAGACCCAATTTAATGGACATGATTTCTGAAAACAGATTTAGGCTTTGGAGACATTTCTTATAAAACTAAAAGTCTGAGTGCTGCTATGCTTGCCAGAACTTAACAATATCCTCTTGATTTGCCTGATTTAAGTTATTCACGTCAAAGCCACAGACTGCACTTCCTCCATATAAAGATCTCATTCGAGTGTGTTGTCAACTAAGTAGGATCTTGAATCTTCCCTTGATCAGCAGACAGTTGACACAGCAAGGGGAGACACTGTCACGGCAATGTATTGGAAGGGAGAGAGAAACATTTGGCAAATGCTTTCCAGTAATCAGCCTGAGCAGACAGCCACTGCAAGCATTTATAGGTTAATACACTGTAGGTCCATGTTACCTACCGACAACTTGGACATTAAAGCCTGAGAGAGGAGGAGGAAGGGAGAAGTCGAAACATCAGCGGCACAAGTTAGGATAAGACAGAAGAACAGTGGGAAGTGTTTACCTTTCCTTGAATGGGTCATTTTCATGTCTAAGTGGGTTAGATTTTAAAGTTACCCTCCAACAAATAAGTACTTTGGGAAAATGTGTTAAAGCTTAAGGAACAGAATGTGTAGCAGAAAGAATTGATAATGAAAGAATTGTAAGAATTACGTACACAGAGCCAGAGAAACATGCAGAGGAGAGAAGAAAGGAGGAGAAAGTATTGACTCACCCGTCTCATATCAGACAGCGCAGCCATCTCTGATCCCACTGGGGTCATGTATCCAGACATATTCTGCTGCCACAGAGAAAATACGTTTTGTGTTATATGAAGTTAACAATTCAATTACCAGTAGTGATTAATAAAAGACACAGTCTATTAAGATGACTTGTTAATCATAAGTAACGTCCAAACTGTTCAGTTTAAGGAGCGACAAAGAATGATGTCCCAGCAGGGAGGGGGGACCTACCGGTACAGGGGTACCTCTCTCAGAAGGGGGGATCATGTCAGCCGCCAGGGCCTGTGGAGGGTCGATGCCCTTACTGACTTTCTGCTGGATGAGATGCATAGCCAGGGCAAACTGCTCCCTGGTCAGCTTGCCAATCTGCCTTGTGTCTGCCAGAGACCTATGTGAAAGTGCACAGTTAACAGACTCACTTGTACTGAGCAGACTTACAACACTGTGGAGGAAGACAGGACAAACACAACTTATAAATACTAAATAATAATGACTTCACTAAGGATACACAAATAATGAGCTTGATAAATATATTTGCACTAATATATGGAACATCTTTTGGTTTGCCAGGTAATCTAAATCTTTTAAACTAATTGTTTGTTGGCAACAGAGGATCTTGATTGTAATTGTTTATGAACACTTGTACAAGCAATACATTAGCGCTTACCATAAAGGGATTTTCACAACCTTGTGCGCACCCCCCCCTCCCCTGCTCCAGTTGGAGCCACTCTCCCTTGAGGCTCGCCCTCTCCCCTCCTGTGCCGCTGGAGCTGCCGCAGCTGGAGCTCATTCCACTTATCAACCTCAAGCGCCAGTTTGTCCGTTCACCACCAGCGGTATCAACGTCAGGCAAACGTCACTGAAATGTTCTAGTTTGTGTGCCATGTCATTATTAATTCCTGTCTCCTGCGATCCTGTGCTCCTGTCTGTGGCTCCCCCCCAAGTCCCTGGTTCCCTCCTCCGTGTCTCATTCTGGATTTCCTGCTCTCCGGTGCCGCTCCACCTTCGGTGCCTCTGGATCCTCATCACTGCTTCTTCCAGTGCTTCACCCTGCTGGCCTGCCTGCCTGCTTCCCCCCCTCATCTGAAGACACCTCTCAATAAACCTGTCAAAATTGCCATCCTAGCAGCCGTTGTCCGAGTGTGTATTAGATTCCAGTTCTTGTTTAAAACTCTAACCTTAACATAACACTAACATAATAACGCGTTAACGTGCACAGCACTAATGTATATATCACCCGTAAAAGTTGCTTTATTAAAAAAGTGACACCTAATTTAATATAGTAATAAGCAGAGGCCAAGAAAAAAATATTTAGAGGATTTTAAGCATGCAACATGAGTGACAGTCTAGCTGAATCCCTACCATATATGGGCGAGGACATTCTGAGAGAGTCCAGAATGTATGAAGATGTCCTTTACTTCCTGTCCGCTGACGAAACCATCCATGTCAGCATCTGTCTTTAGGAAGATGTCGTCATAGCGACCGCGGTCTGAAATCGGGACCACCCAGTTCATCGAATGCTAGGACAGAGAGAGATGTTGTAAGTTGCATTTCACTGATTATGGTGTTTCCTGGTGATTACCAAGTAAACCAGGTGCAAAGCTTGGTGGAGTACATCCTGCTCATATGATAATAATATTATTCATTGACGTGCCAAGCTTATCTGTGGTCAATCAGGTATGTTCTAATGGATGCAGGCAAGCTAAAATAAAGCGATTGAACTTGATTGCAACATTCCTAACCCTGTATAAACGTAATTATGTCCAAAACCTGTTTTCTTTAGGTACATATCATCTGATCTCACCTATTGCATCCATTATTCATTCAATTTGTATTTTTTGTTTGCTTCCTACAGAACACAGCACACTTTTGTATATTCAGAGTATGATCAAAATCATTCAATTTAAACTTGTTTTTTTATCATTATTTCAATGTTATTATTTTGAAACAATAGCTTTGCTGAATTATGAATTCTAGTTATGGATTATTGTATTCACTGACTAGGGTTTCTACAGAAGGTGTGTACATGAGTGTGGCATTACCTGTCCAGATTTAAGCGAATGTTTGGGTGACAGGCTGCCAGTGCTATTGAGGGAGTTCATGCTGCCGTGGGAAGGTGTGGAGCGCAATGAATCTTTTGGGGGTGGAGGGCTTGCAGGCAGTACAGGCACAGTTCCAGTAACTGATACCAGACTCTTCTTTCTCTTGGATGGAGGGATGAGAGAAGAGGGGAGGAGTGCAGGAACAGGCTCCTTCTCAAGGGCCCTGTACACCAGGTGCATGGCCTGGGGAAAACATTTGACTATTCATTCATATTTACTGGCTTCATATGTAGCGTTTCTTTATCTGATTATGTAGCTCCAATCACACAAAGAAAAAATAACTAAACACCTTTCAAAACATGCAACCACCAAGATAAAACTCACCACTGCAAACTCATCTTTGTCCAGGTGGCCATCTTTATCTATGTCACTCAGGTCCCAAACCTAACAATAAAAAATAAGCATAATATGGATCTGTGATCAATGTATCTATGCTCTATATTACATATGTAACATACATACTTATGTGAAAACAGTATTAGAAGCCACGCTGACCTTGGGGTTACATCATATTTGTGTGGAAACGAGACACATTTATCTTATCCCTACATAAGTTTCATCTTTGTACTCAACCAATAAGCCTGATATCAGAAGAGCTACAATAAGAAAACACAACTTTTGGATGGGATTGGATACCTTTCCCAGGACATCAAGAGGTAGCTTGGAGTTGATGAGGACTGGCTTGACCTTCTCCCCCGACAGCAGGCCATTAACGGGAGCCAAACTTTCAAAGATTCCATCAAACTTACTCTTTTCTTCTGGCTACAAATAAAAACAGACACATGACATTGGTCTCTAGACTTTCTGGAAGAACTCATACTGATTCACAAACTGAGCATTTAGCTATGCTGCAATATATTAGGGTCAAAAAGCAATACTGGAGCAGATGCTAATATTTGTAAATTGAATTTTGCATATCAAAGGGAAAATCGAACTCATTTTACAGTGTGATAGTAGATACGATGCATCTGTGTAATATCTGTGAGAAATTTAAATTCGTTTATCAGTAAGACTATGCAAAAGCTCCCCTTACCCCCTTGTTGTCACCTAATTATCATGACAGGGTATGTTTGGTATTTAAATAAATAATTCAAAATGTGGTTTTATTGGTTTACTTTTTGGAGATTGAATACTGAGAGCTGTTGTATTTTAGTGCCAGTGTGTATGTGTGTGTGGACACACCCTGACAGCCCAGTGTAGTTCAGCTGAGGCAGAGGCTGTGCTGCTCAGAGACGGACTGCTTGTGTCCTTCTGAAATCAGACAAAGATGGCTGTCAAAGTACTGTCACGCAATCCGTGTGTAGGATTAAACACAGATCTGTTCTCTCGTGCTGATCATAATGAGCTTTTGAATGACCAACTTACATGAAAACATAACGAACATAACTAATGATGTGAATAAATCAATGCAGGTTTTATACTTATTCTTTATAAATCTCAACATTTTGTTTTCCATTTACAGGAAAGGCAGATATATAAGTGTTGTTAAGATTGAGGTCAGACTTACAAACTTGGGGGGAGGGACTGTGAGGTTGAGGCTGGACAGGCTTACTTCGTGACCAGTCTGAGCACAGGCCACGAGACGCAGCGCTACATAAAACCCCTGAAAGAGACAACAGACAGAGATACAGTACCTATCAAAGCAGCCTTTCTCTCCACTTGAGACAACAAACAACAAAGACAAAGCACTCTTTTGTAATACATTATTATAATGATTCAGAAATGGTAACAAATATAGAACAACATTCTTGTTTGGGAAAAATATATAATTTCGTTTTCCTATTTTTTGTTGGAGCAAGAACATGTTGGTATTAGCCAAGTTGGGGGCATTATCACAACCGCGGGGATTTACATTTGGTTTCACTATATAATAAAGAGCAAAACATCAGATTATCAAAGACAGAGCATCGGGTGAGAAATGTGTTCCTCACCTGTTTGTCCAGATAGCCTTTTCCATCAGGATCGGCCAAATCCCAAATCTGAAAACCAAGACAGAGAAATCAAAATAACATTGTCCAAGGAAGTAAACTATTTTTAGTATATTTAATTATCTTCAGTGACATGCTTCTTGCGTGTCAAAATTCATTCTAAATAAACATTTTCAGAACTCTGAAAATATTCGTCTTCGGGCCTCTGGGTTCCCTGCAGTATCTGGTAGCACATTCTCTAAAACAGGCTCACTCCACTGACCTCATTGAAAACAGCTCACTTTTATGACATTAAACGTAAACCCGAAATACTATTAACAAAGCAAACATAATAGTCAATGGTAGAGGCTATTATTAAGGCTATTGTAAAATTGATCACATGAAGATTTGCATCAGGTTTTAGTCGATTCAACTGCAAATACAACATAATTTTGTAACAACCAGCTCATAATGTAGTTCTTCAATGTAATGCAGTCAAATACTGTACAGTTTGAGCTTTTTTTTTGTAAATTGTGAATGTAGAGCCAAAAGAATACTGATGAAGCTTAAGATTGGTTGAGATTATAACTCTTAATTAAAATAGTCATTTGTCTTTAAAACAAGGTTCAGGATAGTATTCTGTAAAAACAGACACATTGCTTGATCAAGTAAGAGAAGTTTGCAGGCTGATATTAATCAACTGCAGCCACAACAGTAAAGATCCTCAACACTGGCTGAAATGAACACCTGAACAGTGCCTACCTTTCCCAGTGTGAGGTCAGGGAGTCCGGACTTCTTCAGGAACAAGGCCGCTTCTGTTGGACCCACTCTCCCTACATTCCCAGGATCCACCTTGAAGCAAACACAGACATGTTGCACTCTCCCAGTCATCCATCATACATGATAAACATGCAGTGGTTCAGAACCAGCAATATGCTCCAGCTCGTCCTCTTACCTGTCTGTAAAAGCTCTCGAATACAGGGTTCCCACTTGGCAACTGTGGCAGAGAGAGAGGACGCTATCACATCACATCAATATTTACATAGCAGAGTCGCAATTAGAACTCATTCCAATACTGTAATACAACGCTAATTACGATTCTTGCTCTTCACGTCAACGAAGAGTTTATCGGCTGCGTTACCACATTGTAATTGACACATTGAGTGTGGGTTGACCTATACCGGACTAGCATCACTTATCAAAGCTTAATGAACAGTGAGTGTGCCGTATGGCCTGCCTTCTGTCCATCCCCATCATCCTCACCCACTGCTAGGCAACTGAGCTAGGCTAGCTGCGCTCCGCTGGCTCAAAGACTGCGCGTTACTACACTTTCTGGCGCTTCGTCGCACACGCACTGTGCACGCGCTAGCCTGCCAGTGCCTTCGCATAGTCTCGTCGTTGTGCATTTTCTTTCAAATTCGCCAAAACTACGTCAGGAGCGTGCAGTGTCGTGAAAAAAGATGCGTGGCTACACGGCTAGCAAAAAAGGCAGCCGCGGCTAAGCAGACCACTACCTAACGGTAACGGTACTCCACTGGGCCTCTCTCGACCGTCAGACTGATCCGGTGCTCGGCGAGCGCTTCGTGGCTGTGTGTTTCAGAGGAAGGAACATTTAAAAACGATCCGTCGATTGAACGACGCGCCCTGCGTTGTGCTGTTAGTTTAATAGGGAAGGGGTCCTTCAATAGCTACATCTTTACCTGGGCGAGGGATGTGAGAGCTGCCATCTTCCCTGTTGCTGCGGGAACGCACCCACCCTCCCTCTGCAAGGAGATGCTGCTGCCCCCGCCCCCCCCTGGACAGAACGAGGCATCACACTTGGCCCGAGGCCGATGGGATCACTATAACGCCTGGCATAAACATCAACATACGTTGTTATCTTATTTGGGTCGTATATGTGTTATATTATTTTGAGTTGTATGGGAAATTAGGATAGTTGTTTGTATTTGGATTTTGCTCGGGATAGTTGGTTATATTTGTATCTTGGGGAATGTATATCATAAATTGTAAATGGGAAAAATGTTTTACAAATTACTCAATATATTCACCAGGTATAATGAACAGTTGAAAAATGAACAAATAAGTCAATATCTGCTTTTACTCCTTTTACATTTAAAATGTTGCATTTGAATGTTGTTTTAACTATTGAGTCGTTATATGGCTTTTATGCACATTGACTTATAAACTTGTTTTGTCTTTCTTCATTGTCATCATCGCCATCATGCCTTGTGTGTCTTTGAGCTTGTGTGTTTTGAGGACTTGTTTGACACACTGATGTATTCCCTTTTTCAGTAAAGATAGTGCTCTTTCAGCAAGTTGTGACACAGTGGACGTGTTGAGTGATTGCATGACAAGACATTACATCGCCCGGTTAGTAAAAGCCATTTATTTTACTGAAGGATGAGACAAAGTTTCTTTCACAATTGTGTTGTAAAATCTTAACCAAAGTACAGACGAATGTTTTTGTTTTTTTATAAATCCAAAGAGTAAAACAAAAGAAGCGAGAAACTGAGATCAGAGCATAACACCACCCAGGTGGATTCATTATCCCATGCAACCAACAACTCCTCACAAGCTAAAACAGAATTTTTGTCACAGTTAAGTACCTATTCCTCCCCACAAGATTGTTCTATACTGTTAACAATATAAAACAAAACGTTCAGTAATTTGCAGTTCAAACAAAATAAAGAAAAGTTACTGTCGAAACAGCAGAGCACACATGCTGAAAGCACACCTTATTTTCTCTGTTTTGGCTTCTAGCACTCATTCACATTCCCTTTAGTCCGCCGTCGAAGCAATAACCGATTGATTATCAACAGTAAAGGTCAAATGATGATCATCGACACTATGACACCCCACCATACATTCTATGGTATACTGCATCAATTAGTTAAATGAAACATGTTCCATTCTTTAACTACAAGTATCAAATGAAGGAGCATCTGTTCATTAATATGCATAGAAGATGTGATATGAGACAAACAGAATACAACTATTAAATAAGTAGGAGGTGGGTTATCTGTTCAATCAAAATGAGGGTATACTGAAAAAGAACACAATGTTTTTTACAAAATGTCAAATATTTCATGTATGTAGTAGCATGGCACTTCATAAACAAATAAATTCAAGACCAATACAACAGCCCCAGTGAACCCTTTACAGTAAAAGGCCATAAAGTAATCAAGCCCATGTCAACACATTATCACTCTGCACACATATTTTTCAATTTAGCAATTTATACTATGACTGCTCAACCTTTTTCTGATATGGGCCAGACAGGGTACAGTGTATTTAACCCTTATCTTACACAAAAAAATAAATAAATCCAAACTTTTCCTGGAAACCAATTCCTGCCAAAAAAAAAGATCCCCACAAAGTTAAGAATGATAAAAAAAGTTAATTTAATAAGTCTAAACTCGACGATAATGTTACATTTTTAAATAAAAACTATTTTTAAATAGTTATCCAATCGTTTAATGATATTAGCATGTTTGAATTGAATAGAATAAATTATCCAAAAAAGAAAAATATTTCGATTTCTTTTTGGCAGAAATGGGCAACATTCCTAAATGTAATTGCATCAAATTGTACTTTCCCATGATAAAGCCACAGGACCACATGAGAAGAACACATCTGGGCTATTCTGAATTGGTGGAGAAAAAGGAAAAATGCAGAAGACATAATATTACCAGACCTGAACTCTGATATACAGCAATGTCCGCTCTCAGTTTGGATCACATTTCCAGGTAAATTGAACATGGAGGGTTTCTAAACAGACATTTGGTTTTAATCTGGATATATTCAATCAAGATACATTCGGAAGTGAGTCTACTGTGAAATTAGTGCAGCCGAAACCCTTGGAATAAAAGCCTGGGAAGGTGATGCACACTATTTCCTGACAAGCCTTCTCTGAATGTAATCACTCGCAGCACAAGGAGCATCGGTGTGGCACCGGTCGGTGTTCGCCGCTATGAGCATTGTCGTGGCAGAATGGAGCGCAGGCAGCGCAGCGAACTTAGAACAGGGTGTCATCCTCACCATTATCATCATCATAAGACCACAGTCAGAAGGGCGTGTTATGTCGTCCTCTTTCCCAACATGACCGTCCAAACTTGTTGGAACTTGTGTGGCGCCCTCATCCACTCCAAGACCCTCTGTCAGACAGCGATGTGTCGAGTGACGCTTGGCTACTCGTCGTCCCAGGTTTGCTGTAGCAGGAAGTTGGCGGCCAGGTTCTCGTTCTTCTCACAGGCAAAGTAAGCCTGGATGACCAAGCCTTCCGGGAAACCCAGCGCTTTTAACTGAAACACACACACAGGCACCTGGTTCAAATAATGCATTGCCTGTCCCTTTACTTTAAGCTTAAGCACACATTCTATACAAAAATACCTGAACCATAAAAGAAAATCACACATATACCTGTATATACATAGACGAAAACCATTACCATACAACATTGTACCATAGGCTCATCATTACACAATTGTGCAATTATCTAGACAAAAAGACAATTGTGTGGGTGGTGGACTGACCCTCTCAATGGCCTCCTTCTCTTGTGGCGTGACCTGGATGTAGTTGGTTTGTGGTAAGCCCTGCGCCTCGGCAGCCTCGCCCTCTGTCTCTCCGCCTCGTGGCTCGTTCAGCATCTGTACAAAACGCTCCTGGTGCTGTGTGATCTGCTGCAATTGAAATCACACACCACATCTGATTGTGGTTACGGATAAGACACCCATTCAAACAGATGTACATGCAGCAGTCTGACTTCTATGATTGTAAAAGATGTATTTGGCCAAATGTTTATTGCACAGCTAAACAACCTCAACCTAAATATTATGTTTACATTTTTTACATATTTGAATCAAGTACATATACTATCTGGAATATCAATTCATTAATGATTTTCTGCTAGATTCACAGTTCGGTTCTAAGGGTCGGAAGAATATTCTATTCCTTTTCTGCCAATACATTCTCATAAATCCTACACACTGCTCCTCTGATTTCAAATAGCTGAAGTATCAACAAAACCGGGTTGAGGAATAATTGCTCAGGGTTTTAATTAAAGCAACCATCAACTCGTATCATATTTACATACAGATTATATTATAGATGCTCATTCAGGTGAGTGGAGTGAATCATTCAACATTGAGATGTGAGAAGTCATGTTGGCGTGGTTTGGTACCTGAAGCAACTGTGGGTTGTCCCTGCCCAGCTGCTGCAGCAGGGCCGGTAGGAGGGCCGGGTTCTGCTGAATGATCTGTCTCATCTGCTGGAACTGAGGCTGGTTCCTCAGGAACTCCAGAGGGTTAGCTGCGGGGATGGAGCCTCCACCGGCAGAGGGAGGCTGACTGCTAGACAATGGGACTGATTGGGAGTCCAAGGCTGCTTATGGTTGTTGTTCAGTGTGTCAAAAACACATTTTTAGGGTTAAAGAAACAATAGTCAGTTGGAAAAGCTTCTTTCTGAACAGAAAATTAAACTGAAACTGAAAAAAATAAATAAACCAAACCAAACCAATGATGAAATCTAATCAAAAGCCACAACTGCCCACAATAAGTGCATATAATGTGAAGACTCCAGGTCTTTACTGAAATAAAGTCAGTTGCACTACATTGTGCAACCATCTAATCACAATGGAAAGCATACCAGTGATGATTTCTAAGTAACAATGCTATGTTCTTATTGTCCTTATGCATAGAACTATCTCACCAAAAAGCTCCATCGACTGAAAAGTCAAAGAAACTAAGTCTACATTTAGCACATTCATCTTTATGTTTCCACCTCATTCAAACACTCACTCATCACCTGTAGTTCATTTCATGATTATCACATGACTATAGGACACACCTCATTCTGAAAGTGATTCCAATAGTAATGAGTGAAAGTGATTCCAATAGTAATGAGTACTCTGCACAATTTGTAGCTGACTATTGGCCCCACATACTCCAGAACAGATGCTTTTTGGGGGGCACTGCTATGGAAGAATGGAGTTTAGACAACAGCTAAGAAGAAATGCAGCTAAGTTACAAAGTTCAAAGATATTTGTGTTATGGAAACAAGCAATAAACAGAACCCAAAGTGAAAAAGTACACACCCACCCACCCACCGACCCCGCCACCCACTCACCCACCCACACACACACACACACACCCTTTGATATTAAACATGTGCTCTTACTGGTGGAGACTGCTGAGGGCTGCATTGTTTGCTGTGGAGCAGGGCTGGGAGAGTGAGATGGAGCGCTGCGTGGAACTGGCTCCTGCCGTGGCAGATCAGTGGCCTCTGCTGGAATACCCTGCAGCACACAACACACAACATTTACTACACACCGGAGAGCACAGTGGCAGGCAGGGCTTGTGGCAGAGCTGGTTAGACCCTTACCGTGAGGAGGTACTCCACTGCTCGGTCTGGGTTGTTGTAACTGGCTCTAAGTGCAGCCACTACCTGCTCCCGCTCATAACCCATGGACATGATCTCTGATACCAGGTTCTCATAGGCCGGACCCGTCACTGTGGAATAAAACAGCAACATGACAGAGTGGCTGAATGGATCCTGCATGAGGTGAGGAGGCATAGTCACTTCAAGCTTTACTTTCATCTTAATAATAATAATTGGTATGTACATACCTGGAGTCCCTCTCAAAGCGATCCATCCTCAAACAACATCAATGATGGATGTTTTAAAGCAGTGGTGTTAAACATGCAGCCTGCGGGCCAAAACCGGCCCACCAGAGGGTCCAATCCAGCTCACAGGATGACTTTGCAAAGTGTCAAAATTACTTTTTGCATTTATTTTTCGTTAGAACTGTGAGGTTGCTCATAATGTTTTGTAAAAAGATAGTTCATTAAATGTGAACATTTTCAGAATGTGCTTTGACTTTTTTGCACTAAACTAAAGGGAGAAATTTGCCGTCATTTATAGATTATCATGCTATGAGTATACTGGTTTGGCCCACTTGAGATCAAATTGTGCTAAATGTGGCCCCTAAACTAAAATGAATTTGACACTCATGTTTTAAAGGATCTGTTTGTCATAGCTCGGCTCATAATGCTATTGCCATAATGGCATCTGAAACTTCAAGCCAAACTCAAATACTCAGGTGTTGGGGAAGGGGTCAGTTCTAACAATTGGCACTATCCTAAAACTGAAAATTAAGTGAGTTTAACAAACATTTAAAAAAGTAGTGGACTGTTTGGTACCCTTGAAAAACTGAGTGAGATTGCATGTGATATATTACGGAGTGTCCTGGTGAAAAGGGAAGGTCAACAGAGTGGGACCATTTTCATATAAGATCCACCAATAACTGTTTGTCAGAGATAGATGTTTGAGTCCATTCATTTTTTCTACATTATCATTAATCAGTCTCTGTTGTGCAATCATGGTTTGGCATAAAACAAACATTTCTCATCACAAATGCAATATTGAAGATGATGCTGGTCAACTTTCTTTTATAGGTGTTGTTTGCCATAAATAGTAGTCACTATTTTTTTTTATCTATTTATTTAAATAATTATAATAGCCTAATTCGTGCCATAGGATGAAATTCACACAATGATTTAATTCAAATATTAATCAATAATGGCCTTTCAGTAAATCACTAGCTGCTTACAAAATAATGTTCTGATCTGAACTGTGATAGAAGACACTGCTTCCAGATTGTTTATTTGTATCTCTTTCATATGCATCCCTGGCAACAAGGTGAAAAAAGAGAGAGAATGCAAAAGCTTTGACAGGGAACCACCTGCAAACTCTATCAACCAGGCACTAACAGGTAGAAACTAAATATAACCTCTTACAAAAGTGTTTTTCAAAAGTATTTTCATTTATGAATGTAAAAGAAAAAAGACAGATGTTTTACCCAATATTGATGCTGCTTCTTCAAGGAGTCCCAGTTCATCTATAAGGCTGGGAGAAATAAATGGAAAATAAGTGAATCCGTGTTTCAGAATCTTTTTTAACAGAGAAACACCAGGGTTTACCAAGCTGTGCAAAGCTTCATCATGTTGTGACTAGGTTGTGTAGATGCCAGTGTCAGGATCCATGTTTAAAGTGAAAACTCCTCTTAATGCCTTAGCATGTTCACCAACTTCACCAATTAACTATGTGTGCGTGCATACATTTGCTACTTAAGTAGTGAGTTATACACAAACTCACACTAATTGAATGTTATTGGTTCTTTGAGGAGTTCGCTAATAAAACAAATGATAATTATGACATGATTACGAAGCTGCGATTTGCAATTGTCAAAGTTCCTGCAGCTTATCAAAGGCGTAAAATGAATGTACTGTATGTATCAAATGTACTGGTAATTCCACAAATACCCACTGAGACATTTCAGGTGGGACCAAAGACACAGAGTGAGCTTCGTGCTACTGGAATGACTCAAAATATATAAATAAATATAAGTTTTCCCACTACATGATCACTATGGGAACTTACTGACCCCGTAAAGCTGGGTTTAGTTGTGATACTACTTATTGAAGCAGATTTCTTGCACAACCAGCTAAACAATTTTACTCTCCACATACATAAACAACTGTTTCCTCTAACCTGGAAGCAGAAGAGTGCTCTGGGGCTGTGACGGTTGGTTGATTCTCTGGGTTTTTCCTGGGACTGTCCTCTGGCTGTGTGGCAGGGGTGGGGGGGTCTGGAGGGGCAGAGGTTGTCTGCACAGATTCAGGATCGGCAGCCGAGTCCGGGGTTGGACACGGGTCTGGGGCTGCGTTTAAGTTCAGTGCTGCTGCTCCAGCAGAAGTTGATGCAGTGTTTTCTGGGACTTGGGTGGACAAGGACAGGGATTCAGAAGGAGGCACTGACTGTGGAGCAGGCGGGGGCCTGGACACTGTGTGTGTGGGTGTGGCTTGTGCGGAGCCAGAGGCTGTGACTGAGGCTGGGGGTGAAGCTGCAGCTGGCTGGGTAGCTGACTGAGGGGCTGTCTGTGGACAAGGGGCTGCTTTAGGCTGAGAAAAGATTTGAGAATTGATCGTTATTAGTGTGTGGTTCTGACTCAAATAAGCCACACTGTTACGTTTATAATCAGTTAAATTAACATTCAGTCAAGTCATAGCTAAAGGAAATCTGTTCAATTATTTGCAAATACTGACCTGCTCATTCATAAATGCTGGGGCCAGACTTCCCTGTGCCATGAAGTTTTACATGGTGCATTTATTGTTATAAACATTTTCACTGTACTAAATAACAAACTAACTAAATAACTAAAACTAACCATTGCAGGGTGTTTGAGAGAACAGATATGAATATATGAATAGTGTGACTTTTTGCTGAGACCATAATGGAGGGGTTTTGCTTGAGTTACTGCAAAGTTACCCAGGTCAGAAAAGTAACTACTCTACTGTAAAATAATACGAAAAAGTATCTCAGCAGCATTTACGTTTATAATAAATAGTGAACCATAATCGAATTTCTGATCATAAGAAAAAACTCAAAGCAGCCAAGTATGACATGACTGTCAAAAAGAAAAGCATTAGAGGGAAGAGGGGCAACATATAGTTCATGCATATATTCTACCATAGGTTCATAAATATGTTTTATTTATTTATTTAACTTAAATTATATGACTGGAAAATGTTCCGATCAATAACAGTTTTACAGTCTATTCAATTTATTTGTGGAGATGTCTTAGCAAACATGCTTTTCACACCATATATCTTTTTTTGATACTCTCCAGAGTTATATTTTCACTAGATTTAATGGTAATATGTCCTTGTGTAGTTGAGTTATTACATACACACAAATATACACTATACAATATCCTGCATGAATGGGTTAGGGTTAGGCAGGCTGGGAAACAATCTTTAGAGACACTGACCTTGGTAACCATGACCACCACAAAGTTCTTCTCGTCAATGTTGTACTCTTTCAGAGACGTGTCATCATTTAAGATTTTGCCTATGACATTCAAGCAGAAACAGAGGATGAGAAATGTTTCAAATAAAATAATCTGAAATATATAAAATATACAACATCTTGGTTACACAGCTGATAGGGTTGAATATTCATAATATATTTCAATACATTTACCAGTGCCAATACCTTTGTGGCCTATACATTTTTTGATAGCAATTATTTCAAATCACGTTCAACAACTAAACTACCTTAAACATTACATAACACAAATCTTTTATTTGTCAGCTCACATTTAAAGCAGTAAAATAACATCTATAATAATAACCTATTTAACAGAGTATGGTTAAACCTAAATATTTTCAACCCTATTTTTTTCCTCTTCACATATACACATAACAAAAAAAAAATTGAAATCCGTTTTTACCATCTGTTAACATGATAGTAACAATAAGTACTATTGTCTCAAATTTGATATGAAATTAAAAACAGATTATTGCTTTCTGCAAATATTTCAGTGCAAAAAGTGCAACTCTGTCTAATATTCACCGCTGCATACTTGACACTTTCAACAATTTCAACCACCAGTATAAGCTCCAGACAATGAAATGCAGTGTTTGGATATCAAAATTGGGCACAGAAAGATACCCTATAGGAACCTGTTATTTTCAGTCAATCATGTGCACACATAGGAATATATTTTGGCCATTAACCAAAGAAAAATCAGCTGCTTTGTTTAAAATCAAGATGCATGTAATATTCATAGTCACTACTTTAACTGTTTAATAACTGTTCTTGTGGTTAACAAAATAACCATTCTGACTGGACCCCATGCATTGTTTTGACCTACCAACTGAATATGATATTAGTTGTTAATAATGCATCTTAACTCCATAACTCTGTGAAAATCATCCTGTCTTACCTGCATAGATGAGTTTTTGTCCCGCAGCAGGGAATGCATTGTTTCCTCTGTCTTCCTCTATTTTCTTCTTCAGGGTTTTCACCTGACAATTGTCAACAGATGAAACACTGATGTTACTGGCACTGAAACCACTCCAGATATCACACAGGTGTAGTGGACGGGTTTTGAAGTGTCATACCATCATGCTACTTTATTAAAGGTGGATGCTCAAGGGGTTATGGTCAAATCCTGTATTGAGCAGTATGTGGCAGTGTGGATCTGCTGGCACTGGAACTGCCAGAACTTGTGAAAAAAGCCATTTGCACTGTCATCAATCTTATCCTAAAGACTGAACTTTTCTCGTCATTCTCACTTTTCTCGTCATTCTCACTTGTTTGTGAGTGCGAGTGTTTGTTTGATAATAAGATAAGTACAAATAAAATTTGTACTTATCTTATGGTTTATGTTGTATGTTGTATGTTATATGTCGTATGTATACACACAAGCGCTGTACACCATGTAAAATTCCTGTGTACTTGTACATTTGGCGAATAAAGAGATTCTGATTCTGATTCTGATTCTGATAAAGCTCTGACATATTTAGACTAGATTTCATGATCACTTTGTGAGCATGTTTCTCCCTTAACGTAGTTTGTTCATAGTGTTAAGTCTCTTGTTTGTATTTGACTGTGATTGCTGAAAGTGATCGACCTGGGTAAGGGAGGTATGGTGTGAGATAGTTGAGACTCATTGTAATTGTCACTGCTCAGTGTATAAAAAAGTTAAACAGTAAACTCACAGTTTACTGGAAATAGTTGTAAATAAACAGTGGCCGGACCTGCGGCCATAGGGAGTACATAGGGGTGACTGGTCATGAAAAACATTTTGGGTAGAATATAAACATGCTTCTAACATAATTAATTGCACTGTAATTCTACTTATCATGGTGTGTGGAGAGTACGGCTGTTCATCGTGAACCACTTCACAGGAAATATTATTTATATACACCTCGTATAAATGATTCTCTATTGCTTACTCTGTGAAATGCAAACAGGCGGCTATTTTTCTTTTTTTTTTTTCTTTCTGGTAAGTGTGTAGTAATCAGTGCTCCCACTACCACATTAACAAACAGGAGGCTTAAAATATTGCACAGTCATTCATGATGAGAAACTGACAAAAGTCACACATTAAGCCCAACCAAAGCGCAAACATTTCCGCTCTTAGTTTTCAGGCTAAACTATCATCACGGCGCTCACTCGCTGTGCAACGTGTGTAGACGAAATAAGTCACTGTGTTGCTAGCCTTATTTTTGTGTCTTCAAACGTGACGTCGCACCGTTGGTATCCTTACAGGTGTGAACAATGTGCGATTCCCTTACACACGTAAGCCTTTACTGTGAAGGAAAGCTTGCTTAGTTCCGGTCTACAATTTTTTTTAACCACACATGAACTCAGTTAGTGGGAGAAGCTGTAAAATGAGCAGTGGCTCTTAGGAGCGCACATCTCTTCCATCTAAATAATGGCCGCCAGGACCAGTTCGTGTCAGCATTTGGCAACCCGGGGCGGCCGGCCCGGGGCTGGGTTTACCTCGGCACCGTTAACTCTCACTCACCGTCACCTCGGGGTCTATCTCTATCTTGAACGTCTGTTGCTGGAGCGTCTTCAGAGTTATTGTCAGCATGTTTGGACGTAGCGTCGCTCAGGCCCACTGCACCCAGAGCACTGTCTCAACTCACACACGCTGTCTGTCTGCGGATCTGGGTCGGAATCTGGAGAAGTGTGTGTGTGTGTGGGTGTGTGTGTGTGTCTGTGTCTGTCTGTGTGTGTGACTCAGCGGAGTCCGGGGCGCGCAGGGAGCGGGCCGTTCGCGCACGCGCGCCCTCTGCAGCTGTAAGAAAAAGGCACAACACGCTGCCACATTCAGGTGCTGTTGAAAATATCCGACAAGTTAATTCTTTATGTCAGATGTCTTCACCAGGGGGTCCTCAGATTAACTGCAAGGGGGGTCTCAACATTTTTGTAGATTACACAATTTTTTGTATATGATTTTTCTGACAAACATGAAAAATGTACCTGTGTGTTAATTGAATAACTCGGTATTGAATGCACAATAACAAAGTATGTTTAAACACGGCATTAGGCCCAGTTTAATATGAAACACAATTGTATACAATATATTTAGGAAGGGGTCCCTGCTCCATTTCTTCATCGGTTTGGTGGTCCTTGGCCTGAAAAATGTTGAATAATCCTGCTCTATATATAAAGAGTGAGGCATCTCCTCTTCTCTGCATGCTCATGGTTCAGCTTCCCTTGACCTCAGCATTTGTTCCTCTGCGGTTGATATGATGACCCACACGATTATTCTTTCTCAGATAAAATGTTACCAAAGCTTATTAAAGCAAAGTTATGCTTACATTTTAAATACAATCCAAAATAAAAATGAGGAAACGGATTAACCAGGTGTGCAAACTCTAAAGACTTCTATATATGGCGTATGTATGTCGGTTATTCAGCCAGGTTTATGTTATAAGTGTTAAGTGTCCAGTGTCCCGTTTGCTCATACATACATCAACAAACTTTAGTATGAACTGCTGAGAAAAGTACAACTGTGTCTGCCTCATGCTTAAATAATCAAATGATTGAATGCAAAAAAAGAAGGGTTGCCTACTTCTCTCCTACTAGATACACTAGCATTGTAAACCAATACTGGCCTATTTTGTGACAATTACACAAGTATGATGAACAATGTTAAAAGTAAAGGCAAAATGTGAATATAAGGCATCTTGTATTATAAAATGTCACCAAAAAGCAGATATTGAATGCATTGCTTGATAGATTCTTTTGAATCTGTTGAAAGTCTGTTGAAATTAATACTGATTTGGTCATCTATACAGCACTTACAACTAGGGTGGTTACTGTGTATTTCAAGTCTCAATTTAATCACCTGTAAATCATAAAACACCCATTCACAAGCACATTGAAAAAAGGTGTTGGGTTGTTGGGAGAAGCTTCAATTTATTCACTGAAACTCAAAAGAAAAGTGTGCACCCACAGGACAGCCCCTCAACCAGAACAATGATAAGATGAGGATTGTAAAAATCACAGTTTGTTTTATGCAGTCTCACTTTCAAACACAGGCACACACATACACACAAACACACACGCACGCACGCACGCACACACGCACACACACACACACACACAAAAAGGACCTATGCGCAAATCATAGCATTGTGTTGTGTTGTCAGGGAATTAATGTAATGATGAAATAAATTATGAAAGTATTCAATTAAAAAAATTAACAGTTCTACATCACACAGAAGAGGGAAAAAGTGCATGAACCAGACATCATAATTCCTACCTTAATAATAAAAAAAAAGAGGCTTCCTTTGTGCATAACTACAGGACACGCACACATTACTGGATCGACGGTGTTTGGTGAATTGCATTCGATTGGAAATTTCTCAACCAAAATATAGGGGGAAAACAACATGAAACCCCCTTTTCTAATCTGAAGACTAAAACATAAGCAACAAGAGAATCAATAAAACAAAAATCTGATCTGACCCAAGCTTTCGCCCCTACACATGAATGAAAGGTTGCTGTATGAAAGGCCAGAGTCCATTGGGCTTTCACTCATTTTATATTATTACTTTGAACCTGCAAGGAGAGGAGCACAAAGTAGTCCGCCCACCAGCTCCTCCATTCTACAACTCATCCTTATGTTTGACATCACTGTCCTCTTCTGTCTCTGTGTCGTCATCATCCATCTCATCTTCCTGCTCCCCATCCTCATCCTCCTCACCATCTTCCTCCTCCTCCTCCTCCTCGTCTTCATTGCCTTCAGTGTCTTTTTTGCTCTTCTCTTCTTCCTCCCTCAGTTTCCTCTCTATGTCCTCCTGCTCGTCCTTCATTTTCTTCTCTGGTCCCTGTTGGGGGGGAGAAAAGCTGTTTTAATGTTTGAAACCGCTACCACATTTCAAGGCAGCATTATCAGGTATTCTCAAAATACTTACTATTCTGTCTTCAAGGCAATCTATTTAATTAATGTTATTTACTATATTTACACTTGAAAATGATATTAGGCCTGCTGCGTGGTAGAGTAGAGTCTCTACATTAGATCTTGCTCTTTGTAAGGACATTGTTGTGTGACAAGTGTGTTAAAGTACAGTATGTGCAAAAGAGACCTATGTCTATCGAAGAAATAATATCCTCCTCTAAAGTCTGGCTAAAGAACAATTAAGCATCTGAACTACACCGTGCCCAGAGGTAACATGGTAAGTAAGCCACATTTTAAACTGGACAACATTTTCCAGAACGACACATCTACTGTGGATCTGGCTGCCCTCTGCCATTGTCACTGTTTGACCTGCGAAATGGCTAGTCTGCAACTTACTGCACTGAACCCCAAACAACATGGGTTCCCTAGCTGGCTTTATACTTCCAATGTTCAACGAAATAAACTAAAATAGTGCCAATGGGAATCAGTAGAAGCAAATGCAGATAATTAAACAAAATAACACATAAATGTACATAATATGTTATTCAATGTTTTATTATATACACATTAATAAGAATTAGAGTATAGCATTTCTAAAACACAGTCCTACCTTTGTAGCTCCCCAGGTTTCGTTGCCAAACTCCTCGGCTTCTTTGACGTCATCGGTGATCAAGAAGTTGTCAAAGATGGTGCCAGATTTGACCTGAATAAGGACACCAAAGACTTCAGCATTTCTTTAACAAAACCAGATCCCAAAAGAGGGATCATTGGTATGGTATTGCATGACATGACACACACTCTAGGCACATCTACTTATGCTCGTTAATGAAGTTATTAAAACTCTCAGAGTGAACAGAAATTGTTACCTGCCACAGATCCAGGCCCAGTACTCCAATTTTGTCAAACTTGTACATTGTGTCGTCATGAGTGTACTCTGGGTTGTCGATCTCAGGGTGGACCCAGGCTCCCTTGTAGTCAGGGTTGTCAATCTGTTTGGGTTTCCACTCTCCCTGCAGTGACAGCAACACAGGAAGGTACAAATAATGAACTGACCCTGACTCAAAGGATAACACATGCATACATTTCACGCAAACACCAGTGAAATGATTTCTAATGGTGAACAATTACACCGCCGGGCCATATCTTTAGCCATGAAAGCTGTACCTTATACTCTGGGTTGGTAATCATAGGAGGTTCCCACTCTCCATCCATGTCCTCGTCCCAGTCCTCAGGCTTCTTGGCATCAGGGTCAGGGATGGTCTCTGGCTCCTCCCAGTCCTGGAAGACGGCAAAATACGAGTTACCACTTCAGTCATTAAATACTATTTGTTTTGTTTTCTCAATAAAACAGATTCCTGATCTAAGCCCTTTACATGATAATCTACTAAGATAAAAGCGGTTGTTTATTAGGGCATAAAACTGGATTGTACTGGTTTTCCAAAGCTGGTTTCGAATTCATTTCAAACTGCTGTAGGAGCAGCACTTAAAACTTAATACAGACAGTGTGTATTTAGACAAGTGTATTTCATTCTTAAGTAGCTGGGTCACGAGCAGGTAAACATTAAGTCAAGCTCAGATCTATATTGAACAGCTAAAAGTGCTGTAGGGATACGGGGCAATCACTCAAAAGGTAATGGTGGTCCAAGAGGAAAGATGAATTGACTGTATCAAAGAAACAGCAGAGATTAGGAAAATCATTTGATGGTGCAATCTCCTGAGTGAAAGTGAAACAATTGTTTTGTCAGCTGCCCTCCTCTGGCCCGCTACATTTTCATAGTAAAATCATATTAGGGCCCGAGCATCAACCGGCACATTTGGCTGATCAGATCCAAAGTCGGAGGACATGTCTGTCATAGATAGATAGATGACTTTATTAATCCCCATGGGGAAATGACGGTGTTGTAGCACCCTGGTAAAACATATTAAAAATACAAATGACACGTCATGTTCAGATGAACTAAAAGAGTCTGCAGGGGCCACAAACGGTGGCAACGTTTGTTGATTTGCCATAAAACAGGAAATCAACTCCTCTCCTACCTCAGGTTTGGTGTCACTGGGGTCATCGATCTTTGCCCTGTCATCCCAGTCGCTGGGCTTCTTGGCCTCAGGGTCCTTGATCTTCTTTGGGGGCATCATGTCCCAGTCAGCCTCCAGGGAGCCAGACTCCACCTTTTCATTGTCAATCTTAACCTCATATGTCTGGTCTGGGTTCAGTATCAGGGTGTACAGGTGGGTAAGCTCATCATCCTGGGGAGAGGAATTTAGTGTGAGGAAGAAGTTTTATTTTCTGTTGACATAACATCTGAATTATTCATCATGATTCATGTGGAAACTACCTGGCATTTGATGTCTTTCTTGATGAGTTGGTTCTGGCCCTTGTAGTTAAAGATCACATGAACCTTCTTTGTGCTGTATCCACAGATGTCAGGCCCTGGAGAGATTAGTCATGTGTTGTTAATATGTATATTTTATTTTTCAAATAACACAGAAAAAAAAACATGAAAATATTTCTAACTTTTTAAAGAATATGGCATGACAATCCTTCCAATTGCTCTCTCTAAAAGCAGTATGGTTTTGGTGTTTCAACAATACAAACAAGACAAACTCACCAAACATGATGTAATACTGCGAGTCTCCATGCATTCCACTCTGGTCGAGGTCAGAGGGGAAGATCTTGACGTAGCCGCCTCCGCAGTCAATCTTCTGCTCGTGTTTGACAGTGAACTGGATGACCACGGGCTTCCCTTCATTGCTAAAGGGCTCAAAGCGGGCTGACATGGCGTAAAATCGGGCATCCTGGCTGGTTTGAAGGCCTAAGTAGAAGCAAATTGCCATTATGAAAAAGAGTTTGAAGCCTTTTGTTTGTGACTGTGCAGTCATATTTTTCCTCAGACAATTTCCTCGTAAGATATTTCTTACAAGGGAAGAAAGGCCTCTTTGCAATAAGATGATTTAACCTTGTTTTTTTGGCTCCAGGGGCCTCTAATTATCTGGCATGCGCTACCCTCACTTAAAATGCATTTAGTAATGCACAACTGAAAAAAAATTGGAAAGTAGAGATCACAAAGTGGCCTAGTAAACATTTTTATTAGAATTGTTTCAATGTTAGATATACTAAAAAGTAAAATACTATGAGTCAAGTGAAGGTCTAAACCATGGCTTTAAAGTAATTTAAATTTAAATATTTGTAGCACATACCAAAGGCCGGTTCTATGACTTAGTATGCAAACTGCCTCTGCCTTCGATCTGCAACATACTCCATCTTCATACATATCATTTTTTTAACCAATCTTTACAGAGCTTGTACAAGAATTACCTTTATCAGCCTCAGCATCCCCGTAAAACTTTCCTGCAGTCAGTTTCCATTCGCCATAGTCTGACTTGTGTTTAGACTGGACCCACCGGCTTGTCCACCCATCTGGAAGTAAACACACCAGCTGATTACTCAGTGCCTCATCTCCACTGTTGGTTCACACGGAATCACTAAGATACAGTATACAGGAGACAAGGATCATTGTGGATTAGTAGAATTAGAATTATATTTGCGCATTGTCCCAAAAATGCACATGCAAACACACAAGTCAGGGAATTTTTTCCTCTGCATTTAACCCATCTGTGGCGCATGCAAGGCCACAGAGCAGTGGGCAGCTGAGAGCGTCCGGGGAGCAGATGGGGTTAGTGCCTTGCACAAGGGCATTAGAGGTGTCATCTATTTTGTTAGTTGCCTGTCTCCCTCACCACTAGGCCACCTCTCCCCTTAGACTGTCCCCTAGTACTATAGCTTGTACTCTCCAATGACAATAAAGTTGAATCTAATCTAAAGAGGGGGCATCCTCCCGTCTCTTCATCTAAACAGCTCCCACCTAGACAATGCCTCCCCCCCTCATTAAAAAAAATAATAAAAATCCTTTACCCTACAAGTTTTGTGGACTGCACTAAAAAAATGTTCAGCTGTTCTGGACTTCTACTTGAATCACTACATGTCTACATCCGTCAGTCCACAACTGCCTGGTGCTGCAATATTATACAATTAAAAATAAAAGTTTGGGTTTTGGTCGTGTCTCTTGTTTGTTTCTTTTACTTACTATTTTGTTTCAGTGTATGTGGACTAATGCGGTTAACCACAAGAACAAGGTTTTTTCTATCTATTTTCTGTAAGTATTTTAAAGACAGCAGGGTTTTTAGCTGGGGAGGGGTGTCCCGATCTCTGACGCACCCAGTATCTAGTCTCAATAAGGTTAGTGTTAGATTGTGCCTTGATTATTACCTTTATTAAAGGAATTCTATTGCAAACGTTCACTAAATTATTTGGTACACTAAGGAAGAAGCATTTTTAGCCTAAATAAACCTAAAAGCCTACAAGACGGGTCAACGTCATACGAAAAGTCAAAGCAGCTCTGGACTAACAAACCTCGATGACAAAATTCAAACAAAACACATGTTAAAAAAACAAATAGTATTTGAATGGTTACTATGATGCCGAATTAGGCTACTTTACTTATCTTTAACAGAACATCGCCCTTCATTGGATACTACACATTACACGACCTGGCTTATCATGGCTCACAGTAATGTTGTAAGGTTATTTATCAGGACACATATACATTTGGTTACAAGGCCAAATCAGGAAAAGAGAATGCCAATGCAGTCGCTGTCAAAGCTCTACTTGTCTCTCACACGCGCCTGCACAAACACACACACAGCTAGGTCAAGTAGACGGGACTGGCTGTACTGCACCTCCATCCAGAAACTGTTCCCTGAAGTAGACGGTGGCATCAACGGTGACGGCTACGGATACGAAAAGTGCGAGAACTGCGACGGGGAACTTCATGTCGTCGGCTGCTGTCCGGTAGCGAGAAGGTGGGGGGTTGATGCCGGGAGTCCACGGCTAAAAAGGACCGGAGGAGGAAACGTGACCCGTCACTCCTACTGCGCCCAGCCCTGCACAGATGGCCGCTGCTCATTGGCCCGGTGTCCGGCCAATCAGATGGGACCACGAGTTACTTTTCGGAAATTGTTCGTTCGGAATCGAGCGAAGATCGGAGAAAGAGTGTTGGGGGGGGGGGTCCTGCTGCATTCAGGGACCGTGTCAAACAAAGGGAAAACAGGAGTGCCTCTCACCCACACAGCTGTCGGCCCTTAATTAACTAACTTGTCGGCTCCGACTCCGGTAAGCTTATTCATCAGAAAATGGTGGACAAAAGAGGTACACTCTGTTTGCTATTTGTCTCCCTCTAAACTGCACCCCCTACATTTAAACAAAAAAAAAACATTTTGTATAATGCAACAGCCGTGAAATATCCGCCTAAACGCTGGGACGTTCTCCTGACGTAACGTTAGGTCACAGCGCTGTATTGATGTCTTGTACGTCCGACTTTTGGTCCTAATTTATCATGTGTGAGAGAGAATTAGAAACCACACACCAGCTGCGCTGTGTGATCACAATGCTCTGTCTCAGGTACTCCCGCACCAGGGAGACAGTTGTGCCCATGCACTGACCGGCTGCAGTCAGCATGACGCGTCATTGTCGTTGTGTCGATGACATAAGCCTCAGCCTTAAATCACTGTAATTTCCTCTCTGATCTCAAGCCGGAACGTATGGAAGCGCATTGCATTCACCGAAGAAAAAAAAAAGTTGACGAATGATCTCCTAATAACGAGATACGGATCTAATAACGAGATGCGGCTGTCCTTAGTACGAGATACGCTGTCAAAAAAAGGTGAATCCAATGCGCTTCCGTAAGAATGCACAGGGGCAACGTATTTGTGGAAGTCTTATTATCTCCGATAACGGCGATCACTACATCAGCTCAATATTGATTCGCACTGATGGTGGATCCAACCCATTCCGCTGGCATAACGTCCCCACAGGGGTCAAGCATTCAGGCATTAATGCTCCCACAGGGATGACTCATCTGACCATATCGCTGTTTACATCTCTCTACAGAGAGAGTGTCTTATCGCTGTAATGAGGAGTTAATAAAGTTTTTCCTCACTCATAGCACTAATGTATGAGCATTGAATGCGAGCTGTTGTGTTTAGGACCTTGTTTAATTAGTCTTTATCCTAGATCTACATGATGTCCATGTACTTATTGAAACAGCCAGCTGAACGTCTTCTCTTTGATTTAAGTCTATTAAATCTCCTAATCTTATTATCTTGATTTCCAGGGCAAAATAAAAATACTGTTATTCTGGGTTTCATGTGACCTTAATGAAAACCATCATTACCACAGTGTAAAAAAAAATTGCTTAAATAAATGCCTCAGCTTATTAATTTATGAAATGTAATTATATATGTAATTATTTTGTTCATATAAAAAAGTGTCTGTGTAATTTTATCAATATTCTATCCTATAGAATTGAAGAATTGAAACAATTTTCCTTGTGAAACTCATAAACTGCAAATTAACTTTGTTTGTCAAATAAATCTTGGGAATTAAAATGAATGTTTGCAAGTGTTGCTTAGGGAAGAATAATAATTAAAAAAAAAGATAGACATAGTCGAGTGCAGCAAAACATCAGTCATTTCTTACGAAATCAGAGATCAGTGGATGTCTTGTAGTAAATGGATCAGCGCGACTGGAGACCAGGAGATAGGATGCAAGACTTCCCTCACTTCACTATCTGCAAAAAGCCTGTGAGTGAGGTTAGTTGTAGTATGTATTGCTGTCTCTTGACAACGATGTGAGGCAGTAGTACCATTAGTGGCCACATACTGTCCCCACAGTCTAGGAGGTCACAGCTCAGACAGCACATATCTGACTCGGCCTTTGGATAATAAACACTCATAAACACTGGTTAAATGATAATGAAACAGGCATGTTGAAAGATACTGTGTGTTTGTACTGTTAAAACATGTTAAGAAAGAACTATGAACAGTAGCAGTAGGCTATGAGGTCAAATTAAAAGCTTCTTTAATGTTATTGCTGTTATTTGTCCTTTCACTGCAGATACTAAACTGACAACCCTCAGGTCACACAGCTTAAATGAAGAATGCTGGAGCAGACATGTTTATTAAAGAGTTTAGGATATCACAAGCAGTTGTTGACATGCACATACGACAGACCCCCAATCACAATTATGACACATGGACCCGTACAAACTAGCAGTTTGAACCCTATGACCCATGGTGTTGACCTGGTGGTAGAGCAGGTCTTCTGATCCCTTCTGTGTTCCAAAGTATGGGCGTATTTCGATGTTGCTGAATACAAGATGTTTAATTGGATACTGACATTCTTGAAACTAATTTTGTGAAAAATCTTCCAGCAGACATGTGCCTTTGTTCTCAGTCTGCAAAGGTAGCTTAGCTCAATTTTAACACTTTTTAATATTAAATGGATTTGGGAAAATGGACTTTGATTTGACCTTGTATATTAAGAGAAAGCTTATACATTAAAAACTCACCACAGTTTAATTGTTTCATATCACTGATTTGACATTTAACAACACAGTTCAGCAGTTTTCTCAATTCCCAAACTACACAGCCACACAGCTTAAAAAAACAACTAATAGTGCAACTGTACATGCACATGTTGTCAGGCAGAACGGAGAACCCAAATGCACAAATTCTCATAACGGGGATCAATTCAAAAGCGAAAGTTATAGGTTGGTAGATAAGGAATTGAAAACACAAGCTAAGGTACAAAGTCAAAAGGCAGAGCTAGCTCAAAAAACACAAAGAGGCAGGGGTCAAAACACACTACAAACAATCTCTTGGAAAAAAGGCTGGAACATGACGGAAGTAGACAAACTGGCAACAGGCAAATTGAAACACAGGGGTATATACTCTGGGAGGAGATGAGGCAATTGGAAACAGGTGAGACACATCAGGTAATCACCCAAGCAGGAAAACCTGTGAGGGCAGGAAACATGAGACAGAACATGACACATTGTGTTATTTCAGGCTCAGGCTGGGACAAATAGACACAGATATTGTATAAAGCAGGGGTCTTCAACATTTTTCAGGCCATGGACATCCAAAGTTATGGAGCGGTGGAGCAGGGAAACACAATTTTATACATAAATATAGTAGGGGGCTACTATATTTTAACATAGCAATAGTTATATGTTGGATTTATGTTAATGTATATTTAAAGAGATTAAAACCAAAAGGGTATAAAAAGACCCTAGGGGTTGAGGACTCCCTGTTGAACACTTCTGGTTAAAAGGAAACAATATCAGCAGGCATGCTCCAGCACAGAAATGTTTGGGCATTCCTGGTCCCCACCATGGTGAGTTCATGTGGATGGGGTATCTCCAAATGTATGTCAGTGGAAAACACAGGATGCTTTAACGTATCCAAATTAAAAGTTATTGTGGTGTGGGAAATGTGTCTTTATTAAAACTATCTCATATGCATGTTTCATTCAACCATTTCATTCAATCAGCGCATCACCGCCTCGTCCCCTACACGTCAAGATCATTACAATCAGAAACACTGATACCGAAAGCTGTCGAATTCTACCTTCAAAATAAAACAGAAGACCCTGCAGTTTTGTCATTGTTCACTATATTGGTTTTGTCAATGGCCAAATTGTAGGATTAACCTCTGCTTACCGATCCTGGTGAACCGTGGTGATTATAAATGAAAAAGGCAGACATAGTGATATTAAGCTTTTAAAACTATTAATGTGTAATTTAGCAATATAAGTACGGTATCACATAATATTCACAATTGTTCTATTAAGTATTAACATCCAAATGGCTGTATGTGTCTGATACACAACAGGTTCGGTAGTTCGGTATCTCGTTATCTCGTAAATATTTATATCGTTTTCGGTTCCCAACGCAGATTCCGCCTTTGGAGCGGAAAGCGTGTATTGTGAAGGCGACGAGCGGAAGTTGCGCTCGGAACTGTAGCAAGCTTCGCGGTGCTCTCTGCGGCGGGTGACTCGCAGACTGCGGCGACATGGGAGACGCCATGGGATTTACCGAGGGCGACTTGTGATGAGCGACGGGAAAATGGCAGATAGGTGAGTTTAACGTCAGCAGGGGGGCCAAGCGGGCTCTACCGTCCACTGCCGCCCGCGACGTGTCACCGCGGAGCTGCGGGTAGGCTGCCAGCTCAGTGGCAAGGCTAACCGCGCTCCGCGGCGGCTAGCCGTTAGCCGCCGCGGTCAACCTCCGGGCTTTAACAATGTACATAGTGGGGAGCACATTTACGAGCCGGGGATCGCAGTGTGTCCGTTTGTTTGTTGTTGCGTTGGGCGTATCTTCAGCATTTGAGTGAAGGTGGCAGAAGGAAGGATGATGCGTGGCTGGAGGAGCAGGAGCAGGAGGAGGAGGAGGAAGATGCTGCTGCTGGCGCACCTGTCGATCTGAATCGCCGTATCTTTGCTGGAATGGAGCTAACCTGCTCCTCTAGTGGAGATGCTAGCATATAAAGCCACCAATGGAGCCATTCCGTGCGGGGGTCGATGCTGTGGTTAGCCCGGTTAGACACTTACTCCCTTGCTGCTTTTCCCATCCCTGTGATGGATGGAGGAGCCTCCCATGAGTGGAGGCTCTCGAAATGGAGAAGTGTGCAGGTTGACTTAATGAATGGTCAAAAAAAGGAGACCTTGCACATCTCTAATGAACTTCATCCTTATTAAATCCAATGTATTCAATAGTATATAACCTATATATAGATTTAAATCTATAATTCCCTCTGTGAAGTTCGGCCTTAGTCTTTCATTGCAAAATGTCCATTTCAGAGCTGCTCCACACTCCCACGGATGGAGGTGGTGAACCACTGTTCTAAAGTCCTTGAACTGGAACCTGGGTTTATTGGGTCATCCTCGTGTGCTTGTCATGATAAACTCCGATGGTGTATATTTCACAAGGTAACATGCCGAACATCTGGAGTTTTTAGAGAGAGAGAACAGGATGCAGTGGCTTACACATGTTCCATGTTCTTCATGTACAGTAGTTGCTGTAAGATAAGGGTAAGATGAGAAGAAAAGGTAATATAAAAAAAAAAATGAAAATCTACCCTTTAAAGTTGGCCACATCTGGAATATACACAACCATTTCTCCCCAACAGCAAGCAAGCTCTAATGACTGACTTAATAATTGATGGCTGTTAAATTTGTGTTGCTGGGGTTGATGGCTCATGTAAATCATGACTGCAGGTCTGCCCTGTAGCCCTTCGAGCATTGCACCAGTATTGCACTAGTGTGGTCAAAATGATCACCATTCACAAGTGTATTAATAGTTAATGTCAGGTGAGACAGTGTTTTGTCCTTTGGTCACATGTTGTGGATTTGACAGCTTAGAAAGTTCTTTGTGGAAATAATGGCTTGCAAATAATGGGTAAGATAATGGTGTTCTGCACTTCGACAAAAAGTGGCCTGTTTGTGATTTTTAAATGGGGAAAAAAATTATGCATATGGCATGATCAAGAAAAAAACCTTCATACTAGAGCCTTTACCCTGTCAATATGTTATTTTTTTCTTTCTCTTTTCCATGGAGTTATTTGTTGTTGTTAACGGCTTGTGTTATAATCACCTCGGGATGTGTTTTATACATGCACAGAAGATTGGTGTGTATATATAATATGAACATGCACATTCTGAATCAAATCAAAATGGTGACATTAATGCTAGAACAGGTTCTTTTTTGTCTACTGTTGTCTTTGTAAAGATGAAATGTAGGGGTGTGGGCCAGAGGTGAACATCCTCACACTTCAAATTCAGCGTCCATTTGCAGCCCACCTGAAGTGGGAGCCCTTGTGGTGTAGTGGAACTCATGTGCAATTGGTAAAAGTGCCAGACCCCACTTCTTGCGGGGTTCAGAGAAGTTCGTACAGAGCCACGGACACCCTCTAAAAATGCCATTTACTTTGCATATTTGCAAGAAACCAACTCAAAAAGTGAATTTACCTTCAAGGTTAATTAGCATCGTAGGTTCACAACAAGCAACAGAAACACAGCTTGGTTCTGGGGAATTTAGGAACATATGCATATGAATAGTGAAGGTTATTACATAGTAATTGATGATGATTGCAGCTGTGTTTTTTAAATTGGGCTTGAGTTGAGCTTCTGTGTGTGAAGAACTTGTGTACACTTCTTCTCTCAGCATGACTGTTAAACAGTGCCACCCGTAATAGCTCTTAAGAGATGTCATGCGAAGGAATTCTCTCTCTCAGTGGTTGTGGTGGAAATGTCTTCACAGGAATGAATGAAGTACAGTGTAAGATGTGAGTTATATCAGCAGCTGACGTTCTTTTGCGGCCCCACTAAGTCATGAAATGATCAGGTTTGAGCTTGATCAACCCACGCAGGACAACTCCACACTGCACGCGTCTCCATGTCTGGCAGTCAGCTTGACATTTGATCCAAGCTGTAGGGTGGGGCACTGAGCCAGTGTTTTGTGCCAGCAGCACATGGTTGAAATATTCATATCATCATGCTCAGGCTTCTAAGCCGCTGCCATATCTGTCACAAATGCTCATGTTGTCTCCAGCATCTCCTGCTGGAGGACATAAAGAGGCCGGGTATTCTTAATGAGCGCGTGCCGAAATCATAGGTGTTTTGTGTGTCGCAACCCCCAAGGGGGTTGCCGGGGGGGGTCACGTAAACAAAATGGGGGGAGAAATGTGACAACAAAACCTAAATATGTTTTTTAGATGCAGCGGTCTCGGCCTAGCCGCTCTCCACAGCCATGTATCCCTGGAGAGTGATGCGATGCTCCGGTTTGTATTGTTGACCAGGGAGGACTATCAGGTACGCGAAGGCGCTTTGTGACGGTACCCATTCCAGATTTTTTCAGCGAACGCATACCTGCGCACCAGTTATGTGCAACCCTGGTTATACAAGTAGTGAATTTCATAAAAGCCCACTCCAACATGCCCTTCCTTTCACGTGGTGCGGTGCTGAATCATGTTTTTTAACTACGAAGGGAGATAGGTGAATTCCTCTTATCTGAAAATCATCAGCTGGCTGGCGGTTTTTCAGATGCCTCATGGCTTATAAAACTTGCATACATGTCTGACATTTTCCAGCATCTAAATGTCCTGAATTAGAGCATGCAGGGGCGTGAGACATGCATATTACATGTGCAGGACAAAGTACAGGCTTTTACAAGCGGACTCAGTGAATGTAATGAATGAAAAACTAAAACTAAAACCTAAAACCTAATTATTAATACAAATATATATTAAGAACATGTATAATGTCCTAGCTTCCAAACATCAACAACATCATTGTTTTACCTGTAGTTTGTAGAGTGATGAACTCAATTTCTCCAAGTGATTCAATCTGTTGTGACTGACTGAGGGGCCACGTTTACATAGGTAGCGCATCAGTGTGGACATCAGCACTGATGCAATGTAAAGATTGTCCACCGTCTGGTGGGCTGAATATTGTATTGCGACAGAAGTATCGTGATGATATCCATTCGTAGCGCCTCTGGTGATTCCCACCCCAACTGAGGACAGCAGCAGCACAGTGAGAACAGTATGTTGCCCCCATCAGTTTTTGCATCACCAGTGAATGTGACAGAAGGCAGAGCCGTGGAGCTCTCCGCCGCCATGGTTGGACTCGGATAGCTTGTGGCTGCACAAAGTCCGTTTGAATTACGCAAAAATAGCAGTGTATTTACTGGCATTGATAGTGTGTGGAATAAGAGAGGGAGGGAGGGGGGGGAGCGAGCTAGAGGGGGAGATTGATGGATTGAGAGTTGGAGAGAGCACTTTTCTCCCTCTAATAGGATTATTGTGTAAATGTGTTTGTGTGAAAGGCTGCCCCTAGAGGCCCCCAAAGGAGGGTCAGTGTGGTTTGGGGAGTCATTTGAAGATGAGAACGGGAGCAGGCTGTATTGCGATAACTTCATGCAACCTACCACTTTATTTTATACAGTTCATGTTTACTATGATGGAAATGTTCATGTTATGACCATTGTCATCGGCTTCGGACATAATCTGTCAGGACTGATAGTAAGACCCATGTCTGTCTGTCTATATCAATCTCGCCCACATATGCTCTAATTCAATGTATGCAGCTGCTATTTGTTATATTACCAGTTTAATGTACCTAATTTTTCTAATCGAATTGGTTAGAAGTGTTTCTGCATTGTTTTAATATCGCTATAGGAATATACAACACTCGTTGTGTCTCACATTTGCAGTTTGCAAAATTGTGAAAATGGAAAAATTGTGCACCTCATCGTCATAGAAAATGTTTTTTATTATGTCTCCTATTATTTGTGCCATCCTTTTAAATGCATATCCATAAAGGCGTGGGACATGCTTTGCACATTGTGTGTTCAAATTGCATTCAAAGTTTGACTCCAGCCTGTGGTGCCTGTTTGATGAACACCTCCCATGCCTGGGGCATAATGCATCACATCTTTGCCTGAAAAATAGATTTGAGAGTTAAGAGCTCTGTCCTTTCGGTGTTGTTCTATTGCCTTTCTATTTTGACATGCATCTTATTTTTTTGCAGTTTTTAATAGGTGCTACAAGGGTTTCTATTTGTATGTATGTTTTAAGGCCTTAATTCTTGATTAAACAAACTGATTTATATTTGATCAATAGGTATCACATAATACTCACAATTGTTCTATTAAGTATTAACATCCAAATGACTGTATGTGTCGGTTCGGTAGTTCGGTATCTCGTTATCTCGTTAATAATTATATAGTTTTCGGTTCCCAACGCAAATTCCGCCTTTACACAAAACAAAAGTGCAATAAGCTCATTGCATTTTTTAATGGACAAACATATAACCAATAAATAAACCAATAAATAAATACTTTTTGAACTTCCACTAACTTTTGAAGTTAAGCAATGAAATTCAAATGACAAACCACATAACTACTTGGGGAAATAGCAAAGTACTATTTATGAAAGTTTTTTTTTTTTTGGTGATGATTGTTACATAAATACCCATGACAAATGTTAGGTCAAATCTTAATTTGTCTGTGTTTCTGAAAAAAGAAATGCATTTTCTCATGTACTCGTCAGGGAGGTTGTCCTATGTATCATGGAGAAACTGCCACAGCTGTTCTGTAGATTCCATGTCTTCTGTCTTCTCATGTGACCCCAGACTGACTCCATGATGTTGAGAACAGGTCTCTGTTGGGATCAGACCATCTGCTGCAGGAGTCCTTGTCCCCCTCTTTAAATATACTTTCTTATGACTATGATTGTTTTTGAGATGGTTGTCCTGCTGCAGGAATCTAGGACACATCAGTTACCCCCGGATTGGAATTAAAAAAAAAACCTGATTTGACTCAAATAAAATAAAAAAAACAGCGAAAGTGTCTTAACCCCTTTTCACAGGTAATGTAAACATACACTATACAAAGGTAATCACTGCACCACAGATTGTATTACAGTTCACAGGGTGTCTATATGGGTCTGTACTATATGGGCTGATAGCGGAGCGTATCCCTTAGTTCAAGTTTTTAGAAAATGTCCTGGAGCAATGATCAGGCCACAGGGGTCTCATGTTGTTAGTCAATACATATTGATTAGTTGAGCTGGGGGAGGGGTGGGGGGCTGATATGTGGCAGCTAAGGGCTCCATTAGCCATATGCAGGCCATGCACATACTGTATGCATACTGAAGTTGTTCATTTGTTAAATAGGCTTAATAAGTATTTACAAAGACACACACACACACACATGATGGTATAAGAATATACATGTTTATGTGCTAGGATGTGCGATAAAAATGTTGCTATGCTCAGTCGGCACCGAAGATAGTGTAGTTGAACCGAGCGACCTAGTACTATGGTATAGTGCTGACAAACTGCTGTTGCTCAGACATTTTAATGAGATTGCAGTTATAACAAGTGACGAATCAACAATTCACACAGACACCGGATTAAACGAAAAAACTTGTATTTCTCATTACATTGGGCATTTTTTCCATGTTATTCGCTTGTTGAATTTAGTTGTTGTCGGAGATTACTCGGCTATGTAGGATCTTGGCATATACTGTATAACCAACACTGAGCCCTGGTTGTCTCTCAAATTCCTCACCATTGTGATATGTGGTCATCTAAAACAATATGTGAAATTTACCATTATGCCTGAAAAGCTTGGTATGAAACTAACAGCACATCATTTGCATTGTATTTGCCACAAAATATTACAATATGAATTAGTTAATTACTGAAAAAACAGTTGTAGACAATCAAGACAATCTTTTATCTTAGCTTTGAGTACGTTAAAACTGAGATAAACGGAAGAAAAATCTGATTCAATATTAACTTTATGTCAATCATGAATTCATGTATTAATTTCTATACTGGGAGGTTGTGTTTTGGTGCTTGCTTGGGTTTTAAGCATGATGAATTAATCATGAATCACCAAAGCCTATGCTCTGGCAGGATTTATGGAGAAACCGGAGCCTCCCAGCTTTACTCTGTAGAAGCGGGTGGGTAGATGGGAGTGCGGGGTTAACAACCAGGAAAGACTTTTAATTAGCCATGCTGCTGCTGAAGAACTAATCAACTTTATGCATGGATCTCTCACACACACTACAATGCTGACAGCTTGTGGAAATAAAACATCCCCCCCACAAGGCATTATTGTTGTTGGGGGTGGTTGGGGATTGGTGTGTGTGTGGGGAATGTAGGCAGTCGAGTAAAACATGAAAGTGGAGTGGGACACTTTGATTTGTAAACGCACTTAACCAGTTTTTATTTAGTCTTTAAGCTCTGTACATGATATTGTTCTAATTAGTCTCTCTGGGTTGGAGAGTGGCGTTGTGGGGGCGAGTGGCCTGACTTCATTGAAAACAGGACAAAGTCCCCAAAAAAGCATTGAAATTTACAATCGGCAACGCGGAGAAAAGTAGCATGTGGATAGCGTCAGCAGAAATACAGATTAGGTTGTTGAGTCTTTCCAGCGTTGGTGAGTCTATGTTCGCTTCGGCTTTACGTTCTGTTTTTGGCTGACAGGAGTGGAACCTGATGTGGTCTTCTACTCTTCATCCTGCTCAAGGTCAAACGTGTTGTTCTTTCAAGTGCTTTTCTGCCCACCAAGAGAGACATAATAAAAAACATAAGGTGTATCCATTGTGACAGGTCATCCTTTTTTTTTGGATTAGTTACCTTGGGTGTTTGGGAAATCATACACAATTCTTTAGCTAATCTTAGCCAAGTTGTTTTTGTGCTTGAACCTAACTGAGCCTTTGCCATATGGGACCTATCCCAAAACAGACCAAGCAGTGTTTTGAGATGTCTATGGATCTAACAAGTTGATGATTATTTACTAATCAGGATTACTGACAATCTTGTTAGCTGTTAAACGACTTGTCCATTGTACTGTGTTTGCCTACACTATACTTTCCAGGCATGTTTGTTAGTGGGCCTTTATTTCTGCAGTACCGTGGTATTATGATTCCACTCTAGTCTTACCATAGCTGATGCTTTGTCAGCTGACTTTTACGACCAGACCCATAATTCCTTGTGATTTTAGGTCTATTCTTTTAGTTGTTATAGATTATCCTCTTGTGCCATACTGTCTTTGTGTTTTTGTATCCTGATCAGTGAGCCCAAGTAAAGTAGTTCTCTGATCACTGCATTATTAGACTGCAGCCGTGGCTAGCACCCTTTATTCTGTACACACAGTGATAAAATACATCCTTTAGAGTAACTGGTTGTCCATCTATGTGTGACAAATGCCTGTGTGTGTCTGTGACAGACTTGATATGGTTTATGGCAGGTAGTCAGTTTAAGAGCTATCACACATGTGCAGCGCCCAAGGGTCATGGAATTGCGAAGGCCATGGTTGCTAGGAGACCAGCTCCCTACGCTTTTGTGCCTCCAGCATAAACCGCTGCATCACACCTTCAACCACACACACGCACATAGATGGTTGAAGAATAGCTGTAATTAGATGTTTATGTAGATGTTTCCCTGTAGCAAAGATGTCTTTGGAGCTGTAATTAGAGTGGACTAGCAATATGTTATCATCGAAAGAAGTTTGTACAAAGAATCATTTTCTAGTTGGTCCGTAGATCGTTATTCTACCCTATTTTGGCCTTAACATGAAGATGTTAATTTTAAGTAGCCCGCATTTACCCAACCCACAATAAAGACATCTATATACTGTGGTATGATTGTAGGAAAGGTCTAGAGCAAGGAGCCCAAACCGATGGAGATATCAAGCAGGGACCCCCTACTCTATATAACATTGTGTAAACTGGGCCTAGTGCCATGTATATTGTGCAATCAATACTAAGCTATACAAATAATACACATTTTCATATATACATGTTTGGTTGGAAAAAAAAGAATATATGAAAAAAAATGTAGAATCAACCAAAAGTTTCCGGACCCTCCTTTTGAAGACTTTTGATATATAAAAATGTGTCTAATCAACCAAAGGATTTCGGACCGCTCTGTTGAAAACTTCTCAGAACATTTCGTAGTTGTGACTTCATGAAAATCCACTGAATTATTTTTGGGATGTCAGTGGTCTGGAGGATGGGTGAGGCAACAGAAGTATTTACACATAAAGCTTGCGCACCTTTTAACGCTACAGGGTAAAATCTGCTTCAGTCTGTCTCCTGCTGCTCCTTCTATTGCTGCTGCAGCTATATTTAGTGTGTGGGTGTTGAGAAGTCCACATCACCCTCCCCTACCAGATCATGGAAGCTCTGCAGAGACTCCGCCACTGGTGCAGGAACACACGCCCGCACTTATTGACACTTACCTTACATCTTGAGGACCAGTCAAAATGCTCTCACATCAAAATGCCCCTACAACGATGGATTTGAGCCAACATTAATCCTCATTACCTAATAGAGTATACACTTGTGTGTGGGGGTGGTGGTAATAAATGAAAGCTGATAAAATGAGACGAATAACTGCACTGCATGTGCTCAACCTGCAGAGACCTGTTCAGAAATCCACAGTCCACAACAGCTCAACAGCTCAACAGCTCAGCATTTAACATTTAATATTGGAGAGAAGTTCATTCTGAAACAGAGTAAGATAACATCCGCTAATGTCCAATGTGCATGTAGAGGGGAAAAAGTCTGAGCAGGTAAAAATCAACTGTACTATAGACATTTCATGAAACTATATGAGAATGAGCCCAATGTTTTTCATCTTTTATTTGGAAAACAACCAATAACAATGGAGCATAAAATGTCTCTAAATAAATGCAGTCAATTGAATTAACAGTTTAATGTAAAATGTTTGCTCACACACACACAACTTTCTCGGCTCTGGTTAGTCAGACAGTGTGTCACATAAAGATTAGTGTCACGTGTCCTGCCACACATGTTTTAAGCTTGGTGACCATAGGACAGGCCCACAATGGTCTGGAGTGTGAGGGTTAAGCTTTAGATCTGAAATGACTTGATACTGGCAGACTGAAGCAGAGTGCAGGTTCAAGCCTGAGCCTTTACAAGAGCAGCACAGAAGAAAGTATTGTCCACATCTGACATGTGACGCCATGTGCGATGCTTCGTGCTTTGTCCTGTATTTTTTTTGCAAATAGTTGTACTGAGTGTTTCTGTTTGTTGTGTGTTCCCAGTTGCCTTTCACCAAGTCTTTCCTGTGCCTCCTCTAAGGCGACCATTAGTACAGGGGCCAGATAATGATGTCCTCATGTATGAATTGAAGTAATTACCGCCCCACAGCAACAGGCCATCCCAGAGTCCATCCTCTGCAGGGACTAAACCACACTGTGCTTGTTTTACTTAAGTAATATAGAGTATGATAATATGATGAGGTTGACGGGATCGAATAGTCTGCTTGCCTTCCGAGCAGGTGGACAGGCACGCATGTGCTTGCATGCAACACAGCGACAGATAAAAGATGTCTCCAAGCTGACTGGCTGCAGTCGAGGGATCACAGAAGTAGCTGTGAGAGCCCAGCTGCACATGTTCTCCTTAATGGCCCAAACTAGCTACAATGCTTTGTGACACCACGCTTCTGGAATAGAACATCTTTATTATCTTCAATGCAGGTGCAAAGAAATCGGAATGCAAGTGCCTTAGAGAAAATAAAGATTAAATATTAAAATAATAATAACGATAACAATTTGCAGACATTCTGAGAGCAGGAGCATTTTAAATGATATCAGTTTAAAAAATATGCTGTGCATCTAGTGATCCAAACCAAGCAGGGATTTTGTATTAAAGCAAAGTTATATAAAATAATTTAATATAAGCAACAACAAAAAAATCTCTGATCATATGGGAAACACTTTGAACTGCATTAAGGTGTATGACAAGTGCTATAGGCCCATAAAAATAACTTTTTTTTGATAGATTTCAGTATTTAATAACGGATGTGTTAACAGGCAAACTTGAAAATTAAAAGTTCAATAGGTTTTGAATTACTTTTGTCTTTAGGTCCCAAACTGAGATCGGGTTAAGTATAAATTGCTGATATATTATTGAAATTTTAGTTTGGAGATGACAATCCTGATGGTGTTATGATGTGATCTACAAGAAACAGTATATATCCCTCCCTTGAATTTGTTAGAACTGCAAAAACACTCACTTTAGTGTCGGCAAAAACAACTTTAGTTCAGCCAGAGTCCTGTGTGAAATCAGAGAAATCATTAGTGCAATATTAAGCTTTTTGTTAATGGGCTGAATTTTGTATGTTATACCCACACATACTCTTCAACACATGATGCAGCTATTTGAAGTTGTAAATACGAGTGAAATGCATGCACTGTGGAAGCCTCAATGCTATTTTAAATAAGTTAAATCACTGTTTGTCATGTCGAGATTTGCGACCACATTCTGTATACTTTGGTTTGGAGAATTATGGGTATTTGAAGATGGGGTGGAAATAATCGTTGGTACTCCAATCACATAGGTCACTATAACGTAAGTACTTACATAAGATATCACCCTGGATTGCCAATAGAAGATATTATATATCTTCTAAAATATATATAAGATAAGATGTGTGTGTGCGTGCATGCGTGTGTGTGTGGAAAGTGAGCATGCCTTTAATTTAAAATGAGGCAGCATGAAATTGGACAGAGCAGCCATGAATGTTTGATTAGACCTCCTGAGTTTATCAGTGTGTTTGGGTATGTGTGTGTGTGCCCTCAGTGCTTGTGTGAGAGTCAGGGAGCAGCGGGGTGTGGTGGCAGCAGTAGCTGCACCATCAGGATGATAAGGTACTGTGCGGTTACATCACACTGCCTGTTGTATAGTGGCATTCACCACATTGAGGCTTTTTTCTGTTCCCACACCTCCTTGTCTCTATACTGCGGTACGTGTGTGTGTGTGAGTGTGTGTGTGCGTGAGTAAGAGACAAGTAGTACTTTGACAGTGACTGCCTCTTTCTTGCATTGGCATTGTCATTCTCTCTTCCTGATTTGGCCTGGTAATCAAATGTATATATGTCCTGAAAATGACCTTACAACATTACTATATTAAGCCAGGTCATGTCATGTGCATTAGCCAATGAAGGGCGATGTTCTGTTAAAGATAAGTAAAGTAGCCTAATCCAGCATCAAAGTAAACATTCAAATACTATTCATTTAAATTTGAGTTTTGTCATCCAAGTTTGTTAGTCCAGAAATGCTTTGACTTTTCGTATGACGTTGACGACCTGTGTTGTAGGCTTTTAGCTTATAAGGCTTCTTCCTTAGTGTATTGCTAGTGTGTAGAATTCCTTTAATAAAGGTAATATGTAATAATCAAGGCACAATAGATAGAAAAAAACGTGTTCTTGTGGTTGACAGCATTAGTCCACATACAATGAAACAAAATTGTAACTAAAAGAAACAAACAAGAGACACGACCGAAACCCAAACATTTATTTTTATATTCTATAATACTGCAGCACCAGGCAGTTGTGGACTGAAAGACGTAGACATGTAGTGATTAAAGTAGAAGTCCAGGACAGCTGAACATGTTTTAGTGCCGTACACAAAACGTATATTTCTTTGATTGCGAGTACAAATATTGGCTCAAAATCGTTGGTCATAAAACTGAAAACTGTATGCGTGGTAAAAGCATATGTGGAAGTCTTAATACTGTTTATGGCAGGTATTCAGTTTCAAGAGCGATCATAGATGCGGTTATTACAGTAGATGCATACTCACTGACATGGCATATAGAACGATTAATGGAACAAAGCCACAATCAGTGAAATTAGTTTCACCTGTCAGAGTGGATTCCTGTAGTTCTCTATTGTATTACTTTTTATTTTTCACTGCTTTATTTTTCTCTGGTTTAAATTAGTTTTGACCACAAATGCAATTTGCACCTAAGACTGACTTGCAAGTTTATTATTTACTGCTGATGTTTCACTGTAAATGCATACCTTAAATAAAGAATGACGAGCAATAAGCTATTGAATTGAAACATGCATTATTTGTGGGTAAAAGGAAACGCTTAGAGAAGCAGAGAGTATACAGAGTATGACATTGCTGTTATTGCATCATAACTCTTGATGAAGACAGCAGGTAAAATGGAACAAGCATTTCTTTTGCACTGATAGCAAAAGAGTAGTAAAACGGAAAACTTGAAGAGAAATGTGTTTGTATATAAAGAAATATAAACAGGGAAAATAACATTACATACAAAATATTACATATAATAATAATAATAATAATAATAATAATAATAATAATAATAATAATAATAATAATAATAATAATAATAATAATGTACTTGTGTGTTTGCATGTTTGTGTGGGACGATGTGCAATTCTAATAATAATTATTATAAATAATGAAAAACAATAATTCATTTTTTAAGATAGATAGTTTATAAGTATAGTTTTGAATAACTTATAGTTACAGTGTTATGGCAACATAAAAGAAAAGTAAAATCTGATTATACCATTGGTGTAGCAGACTGCAGATCCATAAATTAATTTATGACTATCTAAGCATGTTGCCTAGCAACAGAGGAGACTGCACAGAGATAATGTACCCAACTGATAAATAGTAAGCCTGATTGCTAACACACAAAGAAATTAAGTTTTGTATGTTCTCCTCTTCAATAAAAGGTTCATATTTTAAACCCATGGTTAAAAACCCACAAGAATCAGTTATTGTCATTACTCAGTAAGACACGTGTCTACAGATATGTGTATGTATGTAAATTCTAAAGCCCCGGAATAAAGTCCTCCGTCATATTCGCAGCTCTCACGGTGTATGCTAACAGTGGCACTGTGGCTTGTCCCTGCTGGCTCCTCAGCTAAACTGGGTCATCTGGAACACCAACACATCAACCAATTATGGCCAATTAATCCTACTATCTCCGCTGTGGATCCGTCCATTTAACTAGCCCGTTCTGGTCCGCTTGACACGCATCCCCTCTGACAGCTGATGGACCACTTTCTCTCCTCTTTTTCTCTTACACACAATCGCACATAGTGGGTAGGAAGAATTGCGGCAATGCAGCTTAAAGAGCAGAGGTGATCCGCACTGGCAGGGAATTGTACTGTGTGACGAGGAAAGTATGGAATCACCAGGAACCTGACAAGAAAGCTAAATAACTAAATGTTATCAGAAGTTCATTACCTGGCTTTTGAAAATAAAAAACAATCCAGAGACAGTGATGTTGTGGTGCATGCAGTATGGCTGTAAATATACAGATGTTTGAATTAATGACAAATAATAAAGACATTACAGCCTTTGTCCGTATCATATCCACAGCAGAATTGCTCCGGAAGCTCCCCAGGCTTTAGGTAGTGTATCTTCCTGCTGCCTGTGCATCAGCACCCACTCTTACTTTTATTTACTTATATGTAACACGATCGTCCGTGGTGAATAAGCTCTTACAGACCACATATAAGATTAAGAACTCACGATTCAGATGCACCACACATGTGTTTCTAGCGTCTACCATCTTCAGACTGCTCGTTTCTGCTTGTTTCATGTGTTGGAGTGATGTTACCATGTTTCCAGATATAATAACCGACCCCAAGTTCTCATACCTTCTGTGTTTGGTCTGTGTTGTGTTTGTTTAGATTTATTATCCTTCAAATCTAAAAAACATTTTGAGAGTTGAGCTCTAGTGACAAATTCTTATTTTGCTCATATATTGCTATAGGAGCAGATACATTGTGGGTACTTGAGAGGATATATTTGGCCGTGGTCCCTATGTGATAAATCAATTGTGAGGATAGGTGGAGGGAAAATGAAGAGGATGTAGACTGTCAGTGCTACTCAGACCTGAGTGGATCCTCAGATTCAGATTCTCAGGATTCACACTTGTAAATCCTGTTTACTTAGTGAGGATGTATTGGTGCTGTCTGTGGATTAAAAAAAAACAACCTTCTCGATCAGATTGTTTTGTTAATGATTGGACTACGGCCTTATTCAGACTGACTAGAGATCTGCATGAAACTGGAGTTCTTTTTACGGCGACATTGTTATTCAGAAAAATATCTCTACAATGCTCTCTGAGTCTGCACACATTCAGTGTAGTTCTGGTTTTATGGAAGTAACCACTGTAGTCAGCAAGCTATATGATGTCCCCCTTCTTAATCCTGTCTGCAAAGCTCCGATTGACTGGCTGTTTCCATATTAAAGGCAACAACGAAACACACAAAAAAAATGTGTGTGGCTAAATGGTGGATAGCAGGAGCTTGTCATGTATGGTATCATTATAAGTCATTATAGGATCAGTGGTAAAGTTATCTCTGCTGAAGCTTTCTTAACCAAACAGACTTTGTTGATGTCAATGAAAAACCTATATAGATTTGCCTAAACATTGGTTCCCTTCAATAAAGGATACACTCAGCTAAGGATAGAAATCAGAGTCTGCAGCAGGGCTGAACATGAATGATCTCAGACAAGCCAATCATCTTCATCTTGTGGAACCAATGCCATTAATAACTGAGACATGGAAGAAGTATTAAAATGATTAGCATTGATACAGCAGAGAAGGTGGTAAAACAATATACTTTTATAAACACACATGTATACCCAACCCACTGGTGCACAGAGCTCAGTCTTTTCGACCCTTTATCTGCACACTCTGTTCAGAACTCCCAAATGTAGAGACGGTAGCAAGATTGAATGTGTACCTTTTTAAATGGCAGTCTTTCTACTGACTGACATTCTGTCTATAAGTGTTCTCAAAGTTGTGTTATTCCTTCTATGGATTGCAGGACAGATGTGGTGTAATGCTGCGCAGATTGTTAAGCTTGAGGAAAATGTGTGATCATTTAACTTGACTTGATTGTCTGAGTGACATTAAGCACCTTCATTTGAACCCTGTGCAGTGTCCTCTGTTGTGTGTATGTCTGTGTGTCCTTTGAATTCTCCTCTTCACCCCTGCTGTCCAATTCAATTATCAAACGCTGCAATTAACTATTATGAGCTTCACTAGTGTCTTGCTTGCTTGAGATCAGGAATTCATCAAAATGAGAATGAATCTCAGGTTTATTATAACTATTGTGATATTATCATTGTATGTTGAAGCAGTTAAACAGTTCATTCTCTTACACCTTAAAGGTTTAAGCACGTTGTTTTAAAATCCTTGTTATCAGGGGTATGGCTAAAACATTACTTTAAACTCATTAGTTAAAACATAACCATTAAATAACAAATTGAATGACAGGCCATATGTTCCAAAAGCATCTAACACAGGCGATGTCAATCGGAGGTATTGTGGGTAGATTGCAGAGCACTCTGACGTAAAACCATGTATCTCTGTGCAGTTACTGTCCTCAACAAGCAGTGCGGTGCACTCACAAGTCGTCAGACTCGCGCAGCAGCACCAGCTGAAAGTCAGAGCAAAGAAGAGAGGAGACCCACACTCTCCGCGTCTGCATGAATCGCGCTTGTGCAAAGCCGTCACCCACGGGATGTAGATGTAATTTCACTCACAAAATGCAATTTGCATTTCACCCAAACAGCCACAGTCACTTTGGGTGTTTAATACAAACTATTTGTCCCCCACAACGTTAAATTGCTGATAATCTAAATTAGGCAAAGATGTCATTTAGTGACTTTGTACAACAATGTACAGAGCTTTATTGTGCCATATGGGTTCATGCAGTTATTCAAGGTACACCAACATATATTGTATGTATAAAGTAGTGCTGGGCAACAATTACATTTTATTTTACATTTACATATACGTATATATGTAGGTAGATCATTTTGACTTGGTCATTTAAAAAGTACCTCGCGAGCCGAAAAAGTGTGGGCAACACTGATCTAATGATCTAACATTTATTTTTCTGTCCATAAAAATGACATCAACAATTCAATTTGTGTATTAAAACAATACAGAGCTGTTAGTATGCATTGGTATAAAGTGTGTGCTTGTGTGTGTGTGAGTGCAAGCATACACAGTAGCAGAATGTGCTGGGGAGCTTCTGGTAAGAATGTGTGTATGGGCATACCCTAACCCTAACCCAGCCCAGCTGCTCCTCTGGTAAACAAAAATCATGGCAGCAGCCTAATTGAAATCTATATGTATGCACCCTATATCCACATAGTTGGATTAAAAGGATAATCATGTTATGGTATTCGCAGGGGCTCTGCCTTAGTGGCATGGTTGCTTTAATTATAGTACAGATTAGATAGATGGAACATTTTAAAGGCCTGTTTGTTGTGTTTCAGTTTGGTTCACATATATCACTGTGGTCCGCGGACGACTTGCACCCCTCAGAATTTAAAGTTTATATGACTTGATTATTTGAAATCATGCATAATCATATGATGGGAATTACATTATTATTTTATCACTATAAAGTCAGTTTCCCTTCTCAGTTAGAGGTGAGGTATAGCCTTGAGTGGCCAAATAATTTCACTATCAACATGCTAAAGTGTCTGCATTCCCTGCAGGTTGGAGTGGGTGGAGATCATCGAGCCACGCACGCGGGAGCGCATGTATGCCAACCTGCTAACGGGCGAGTGCGTGTGGGACCCTCCACAGGGCGTTCGCATCAAGCGGACCGGCGAGAACCAGTGGTGGGAGCTCTTCGACCCCAACACCTCGCGCTTCTACTACTACAACGCCTCCACCCAGCGCACAGTATGGCATCGGCCCCAGGCCTGTGACATCATTCCCCTGGCCAAACTGCAGACCCTGAAGCAGCACACAGACTCCACCAACCCCCGTCCTGCTGGAGGAGGAGGAGGAGGGAGAGCGTCAGCTGACAACAGCCCAGGACGGAACAGCGGGGTCAGCCGAGAGGGAAGCACTTCCTCCTCCCTCGACCAGGAGTTGTTTGAAAAACAGGGCAACAGAGAGGAGGCAGATAGGTAAGGCTGATGGTTTGTTGGTGAGTCACCTCACTTCAAAGTGAGTATTCAAAGTGATATTTTTTTTCAATTTAATTTTGTCTTTGTTCAATTTCAGAAAATGATTGCTCATCCATTGAGTGATAGCCGACAGGCAGTTTGTCAGGCAGCTTATTGCATTGTTGTCACTTGGCTCAACGGTAATGTATAATTGTGTGTCATCAGCATAGCTACGAAAGTTGACGTTATGCTCCCTGATTATGGTACCCAGTGGTAATATATATAGTGAAAAGTGCAACTCCTGAAAATATATATTTTTTAGATGTATGTTCACAAAGACCAATATAGAATTGTCTTTCTTTAAGGTAGGTTTTAAACCAGTTGAGAGGACACTCAGAGAGACCAACCCAATATCTGTCTGTCTAGTAAAATATTGTGATCAATAGTGTTGAATGTGGCACTCAAGTCCAGGAGAAGAAGGACTGAGGCTTTATCTGAGGCAGTATTGAGTCTAAGATAATGGACATTTTTCATAAATGTTATATATTTTTTTAAGTTGTTTAGCTGATTAAAGACTACCTTTTCAAGTATCTCGCTAAGGAATGGCAAGTTGGAAATATGCTTGTAATTGCTATATGTTGCTACGAAGTCAAAAGACTGAGGATAAGGTCTGTAAATTCCACATCATGTTCTTATTTCATAGAAACATATCGGTGATGTGTGAATCTGTAGAACCATTTAAGCCATTCTGATATTAAACCGCTAAATGTTCTGCGGTGGTGCAACACACTGTGCAAAAACAACCAAAAGAGGGAGGAACCAGGGAAGAGTGAAGGGGAGTGAGAGGGCTTGCACCATAATTCACATTTTGTTGTTAATCTGATGAGCCTCTGTGGTGACGGGAGTAAGCCCGCTTTATATAAACCCAGTTTACAGGCCACCTGTGGTTTCTCTTTCAAAGGTCAGAATTGGAGTGTGTCAGTTCCTCTCTATCTAGTTCTCTCTTTCATACACCCCAGCCCCTGCCCATTCTTGCACTGTGCCTCCCTCTTTCACCTCTCTTTACACTCGGTTTCTCTCTCTCACACCCTCAGCCTCACCCTCCGCCCTTCTGTCTTACTAGTCTTGGTTTGCTGGCTTGCTGTGTTCTGCTGCAGTCTGCAGTGATTGGTGGATATGCCTGCTTGGGGGTCACTTTGTACTGTAAATGTCTTCCCAACTTCAGCAAGAAGTAAACGCACAACACACAGTGCCCTTGCTGTTTCAGCTAGTTATTCACTTTGTGTAGACTCAGGCGAAGAGCTAATCACTGCTCGTAGGGACAATTACAGCCGCTGCCTTTAAGGAAAGATAACATTAACAACCTTTAAATCAAGGAGACCAATATATATGTCGCAGAGAAGATCCAAAATTCTGCTGACTAGCAGGTGTAATCAGTGGTGGGGAGGATTTATCCTCTGCAGGGTGGGGAATCTGTTCTATAAATGGCATGGCAAATCCCCAGGTGGATTTTGATGTTATCTCATTAGGTTTTAGGCCTGATAGTAGAACTAGATTAAATATCAGAAGTCACATTACATCACATTACAAGGACAACCCTATGGTAATATTGTCACTGGCTATCTTTTTGTGAGCAAAATGAAAACACATTTAAGTGTACAACTTCGCCGTGAATGTTATGATGGTGCCTGACAATGCTCAGTTTTCAACTATATGTTAATTGTTAAGACCGTGGCCTATGCGGGACGGCATCATATTGAGTCATTGCTTCGTTAAGGTACTTTGTAACTGTACAACCAAATGATGGTGATTCCATGTTCAGAGAATCCTATCTGAACCTATATAACCATCACCTTATCTGTTCATAGGAAATATTGAAAGCAGAATCCTATGACATGATATTCTTTGCTCCTGTTGCTTTACCACCAGCACTTAGTTATGACAGATAAAGGGCCGATGCTCTCTGGAGAGAGTGAATGAAGGCAGGACATGCACTTTGTCATAAACTACACAGCTTCCTCTGACAGATGGGAGCATTTGACCTCTACTCAGCTCTACCTCACACACACAGACACACACACACAGGATCCCATTAAATGAGTAAGGGAGGAACAAATGGAGGGAGAGAGGTAGACCGGGAGAGGGGGGCAGGTGGGGGGTGTAGGAGGTCAGGATGAAGAGGAGGACGTTCGGTGGATGCGCTACTCCATTACCAAGGCTGGTGTACTACACATCTAAATAGATGCCAAAAAACATACATTAAAAATACATTTTCCTCCCTTCCATGCCTTTGAGGCTGTATTGTTTCTTGCTCTGACTTGTTACATGTTGGTGTAAAAAAAAAATCTTCGTCCACTGATTTTCAACAGCCAGTAATTTCAGTCCTCTGTTGTGACTTCACAGTGATGCCAACTATTGCATTATATAGTAGTTACAGACACATGGCCCAGGTCACCTGATTATGTAGAAAATATATGATTGACAATGGATAGTGAGATCTGTGGCAGATTATTGTGAACTTCTGGTGCTCTAAAGCCGAGGGGGAGCAGCTGATGTGAGATCAGTAGTAGTTGTAGTATAGTAGTAGATGTAGTAGCATACTTATTTGCATCTATTTCTTTCACAGTTTGCATTTTTGGAGCCCTCTGTGTTGGCAGAGGAGTGACCCTGTTCAAATTCCTGAGGGTCTGCATTTGTCCCACAGTCAGACTGAGAGCTTGCCATCAGCCCAGTTCCAAGTTTATTTTGTTTGCTTTTATTCTAGAGTGATAGTGGAGAAGGGCAGTAAATGTAGGGGATTGACATGCTGTAAATGCTCCAGCTGGGAACCTGCAGCTCTGGCCACATATGTTCATGTGTTGACCATGCCTGGGAACCGATGTGAGATCAGTAGTAGTTGTGGTATAGTAGTAGATGTAGTAGCATACTTATTTGCATCTATTTCTTTCACAGTTTGCATTTTTGGAGCCCTCTGTGTTGGCAGAGGAGTGACCCTGTTCAAATTCCTGAGGGTCTGCATTTGTCCCACAGTCAGACTGAGAGCTTGCCATCAGCCCAGTTCCAAGTTTATTTTGTTTGCTTTTATTCTAGAGTGATAGTGGAGAAGGGCAGTACATGTAGGGGATTGACATGCTGTAAATGCTCCAGCTGGGAACCTGCAGCTCTGGCCACATATGTTCATGTGGTATGTGTCGCAAGAGCCCAGATCTAACAGGGATCATGCCAGCCATGGACTCAGGAATTACTGTTCTGAGTCCATGGCTGAAAAGGTACCTCAGTTCTTAGCAGTAAATGTTTCATGTTGACCTAACTTTTACCAGTTTACCAAAAAACAAACTGAGACTTTTTATTGATGGCACCAGCTGTAAATCAAAGATGAGTCATCTTTCTCACCAAATAATTTACTGTTTATCCAATAAAATGAGGCCTCTTCAACATAAATTGCACATATACTAAATAGAATTTGGACACCACTGTGTTCACACATCATTGTGGGTACACTGTGCCAAGTACTTCATACAGGGGCTGAACTCGGGCAGGCAGCTGACACGTAAAAATGATGTAACATATAGAATTGACTCAGCCTTCGAATAACCATGGTCTCGATTTGTTTATTATTATTATTATTGGCAAGAAATCTACAAGAGATTGTAGAGCAATTCAGTACATCCACCTTTTTGATCATGTCCCCAGATCCAGTCTTTGTCAAGTCTGTCACCACCTTTGCGCAGCTGCTGGCGCCACGTAGCCCGGTCCTCCGCCAGCCTCTCCCAGTCATTAGTCGCGATGTCCAGGGCCTTCATGTCACGCTTTACAACATCTTTAAAGCGCAGCAGTGGTTGTCGTCTGCCTCTGGAACCAGCGCTCAATTCGCTGTATAAGATGTCCTTTGGCAGGCGGCTGACCGAGCCACAGCAGCCTCCTGAGCTTCAGCGTTTGGTACATAGACTTGCTTCCCGTGCGTGTCAGCCCCGCCTCGTTCGTGACCTTGTCCCATCATCTGATCCCAAGGATGTTGGGCAGGCATCGCGTATGAAAAGCATTTAGCTTCCTTTCGTGCCAAGCGTAGGTTGACCATGCCTGGGAACCCTGGGCACGCTGACCACGCAGCATTGGTAGACACGTGCCTTAGTGCGCTCTGTGAGGTATTTGCTTGCGCGCTAGCGGCTGAAGGAAGTTGCGGCTTTGCAAATACGAGTTTGGATCTCCTTATCTAAAGACCGGTCACTGCTGATTGTTGAGCCAAGATACGTGAACTGGTCAACAGTCTCCAGCACATGTTTGTTCAACATTGCATTTCCCGTTTGATGTAATACAACTGTATTTTTGATGCTGTTGATCATTGCAAATTCAGAACATGCTGCACTGAATCTGTCCATCAGACGCTGTAGGCCAGCTGCCCTGTGAGACACCAGAGCTGCGTCGTCCGCAAATAGGAGCTTACGAACTAGCACCTTCCGTACCTTCCCTTTTGCACGCAATCGGGCCAGGTTAAACAACTTCCCCTCTGACCGGTGTTGAGGCCAAAGCCACGTTGCTGATGCTCCTTGGTTGGTCATAGAGCTCATAGTAGTGCTCAACCCATCATGACATCTGCTGCCCTGAGTCAGTGATCGGTGCCCTTTCTGCAGACTACAGTGGACACACCTTCTTTGCTCTTGGACCAATTGCTTTGTTCAGGCCCCTGTGCAGTTCCCGCAGGTTACCAGTGTCGGAAGCCTTTTTGATGTCATCACAGAGCTTATTCCAGTACTGGTTAGCGCAGGATCTAGCTGTCCTCTGAAGTTCACGCTGCGTATCCTTGAGTGCATTTAGAGAAGTCCGTGTTGCCCGTTGCTTGTACACTTAATGTGCCTCATTCTTGGCAGCGAACAGCGGCTCCAGGACACCAGCATTTTCGGCCATCCGGTCTTCTTTTGTGTCAAAAGATTTGGAAGCCGCGTCATGCATAGCAGCTCGCAGGCTCTGCCAGTTCTCATCTTGTCCTGTACCGGTACTGCTTTCAGCCATCTTCATTGCAAACGATTTCCGGAACGCTGTGACATTTTCAGCGCACTTCATGCTTGCGGTGTTTAGATGCGGCTTCTCCTTGTGTCTTGGGGTAGATTTATGTTTAGGCAAGGTCATCCGAGTAGATGAGAGGGTGGTCAATATCCCCATCGGCAGTGTGGTAAGTTCTGGACCATCCGACTAGGCCAATGTCGCGTCTTCTAACCAAAGCTAGGTCTAGCTGGTGCCAGTGCCTTGATCGTGGATGCATGCAGGTCACCCGCCGACGTTCTGCTGGCACCAAGTGTTTGCGATGCAGAGCCCATGTTGCATGCACAGTTCGAGCACCCGCTGTCCGTTTTCACCGATTTTACCGACACCGAAACGACCAATAGCATCCGGCCATGCCAGGTGATCGGCACCGACACGAGCATTGAAATCGCCAAGCAACATCACGCAGTCCTTGGGGAGAATCTTGTTCAGGACACCCGCCAGGCTGTAGAACTGGTCCTTGATAGCAGCGATGCTCGGCAGTGTAGGGGCGTAGGCACATATGACATGGCAGCTCGAGTGTCAGGGAGATGATCCTTTTTGACACACCGACAGGGGTGTCAAGCTCTTGCACCAGCTTGTTGGACACTGCAAAGTCTACGCCATGTGTGCGATGTTCATCTACAGCTTTTCGCATCCAGAAGAAAGTGTAGTTTTGCTCTTTGATAGAGCTAGACTTGGCCTCGTCGAGCTTGCGGCTTCATCAACTGCAAGTTTTACCAGCCCAGTCTGGATCCGCGGTGAATCCCGGACACAACGTACAAACATTACAGCTTCCCAGCCTGAGATGTAAATTTGAATACTGCTCTTTATTATGGTTTAGAGGTTTTCTTTGTTTCGTAGTTGAGATTTTTTAACGTCCGTGCTGCTTGCTCCGACCACCCCATCGAAGCAATAGACGTGGCGAGTCAGGACCTAACTGGACATGGGCTGCATGGCTTGAGGCAGGCGGTGCTGACCATTGGGGCACTCTGACCCCTCCCACCGACGCAGAGGACCAGTGGTGCTCCGTCTTACGCCAATCTGACTGGAGCTTATAACCCGTAGACTGTCACTCCGCCGTGATGGAGTGTCCCCTCCATTTCTCCAATCACACTTGCCCGGGCGAGAGTGAGGGCTCCAGCATTTCCCAAGCTGCCGGAGCCACACTTCACATCTGCTGGTGAACTCCAAGGAAAGACAGGAGTCAATACATTGGCGCCAGCATTGGCTGCAGGAGATGGCCGTTTGCTCACGAGGAGCTCATCCGCCCTTCGAACAGGTTTTGTATTTAGTCCTGCTGGGTGCTTCCAACACCCTCCACACAAGGCTGAGGCCAGGTGGGGGGGCCGGTTTAGTTGCAGTCAACCCAACCATGGAACAGCTAGCACTGGTTTACAGGATTTCAGTGGAAGTCAAGGACTTAGCTGACTGCATTCGATTTGTTTATATCATATCTATGAACCCCCTTTTTACAAATGTGTTAAATTGAGGCTAAAAAGTCTTGTGGGAAAGAGATGGGAAGGAAAGAGAGATGGTGTCAGGAACCAGCTACTAAAAAGGGGTAGAAGGAACCAACGTTTAGAATTTACAGAGGGAAGGAAGACACTGCTTAATGGCTCAATGCCTTTTTGTGGGGTGCACACTCTGCTGTACTCTACTCTACTCTACTGTAACTGTTCATAAATGACTTTGTTGTAAAGATGACTTGGCCAGTGCATCCCTGAGATGGACACATCCACTGCTTAAGGCTCTGGTGTTAAGGCAATACAGCAATCTTTACAGGAAAGTGTTTTTGTTATAAACTCTTAGTGGATGCCTGGTTTAATCGTCTTTTCTTGAGGCTTAATCGCACATCCCTTTCAGTGTCCAAATACACAAAAATTACAAATTGGCAACATCACTGCATTACTGCACCAAGGCTTTACCAGCCCCTCTGTGTCTCTTTCTGTAAAAGGGAATTATTCATGGTGGACCAGGAACCTTGCCTTGAAGTGGATTCACTTTTGTATCAAATCTTGTGTGTGTGTGGGTGCGTGGGTGCGTGTGTGCGTGCGTGCGTGCGTGGGTGGGTGGGTTGCGAGTGTGCGTGCGAGTGGCGCGAGTCTGTGTCTGTTGCATATATTGCATATATTTATTATCGCGAATTTCCCCTTGTGGGACAATAAAGGAATATCTTATCTTATCTTATAGTACATATAGAATAGTTACCAACAGAAAGATATAGAGGAACTCGATGGCAGATAGGAAAAAGAGAAACGGATCAACATATGATGGATGTAAGCAGCTTTAGAGCAGAGAGGTGGATGGACAGAGGTAGGAGGAAGAGAGAAAGTGGATTTGTGTTAGAGTCTGAAACTTGTTGTAAAAGAAGACAGCACAGCCTGTAATTGTTAATCCTGCCCCCTTTGTTGCTCTCTCTCTCTCTCTCAGACACATATGCATAATATTATCCACGTAAACAAACACTTATACAACCGTTTAGCAGCGGTCCTGGGGATTGGTGCTTAGAAGTGTTTGAAAGGGTGGCCATCACTGCAATCGATTTCACACTCCCCTCCCTCTGGCCAAGTTAGGGTTAGTTCACCTCTTGTTCTTTATTCCACACTGGCCTCCCTCTTCCTCCTTCCTGTTGTCAGACAAACAAGCAGAATGTGAGGGCCCACTCGGGGGTATGGCGTAGTGAATGTGAATGGATGAGGTAAAGGATAGGTTTGCCAAAGGCCGCTATTGGTGAATTCTAGCTGAGGCAGTGTCCCTGCATTAGATAAAATTGTCATGAAAAGCTCCTGTAACACCTTATAGATTTGTGGATTATACACGCTGTCGGTGTGGATCCATGAAGACAGGCACTCACGTTGCTGTCTCGAGGTGGAGGCGCTGACCGCTGAGTCTGCGGTGGCGCGATTGTCCAGTGGTCAAAGGCCTGTAGAGCGGAGCTCGCCGTGGCGCATGCCGTGTGGACGTGCGGCTCAGACGAGAAGTCTTGGAGGAGAGCTTGCAGGCCTTAGCCTGAATTTGGTATGAGATAAGAGTAGTGGAGAAAAGAGCGCTGAGAGCCCCTCCCAAGACAAATTGCAGGAGAAGAAAGGGAGAGGGGGAAGCAGACTCGGGTTGTTTATTCACCTGAGTGACGTCACAGACACATCGCTCTATGGGTCCTGGTGTGTTTCCTCCAATGGGAGGACAGTGTTTGCATTCAAACTGGAGACACACCCACTGCGGAACTGGTGGACTTTATGGCACTGACTATTTTAAGCTTCCAGATTTTTATAATGATGGAGACAGTCATGCTCCTCCAGTATATGTTATATACTGATATCCAGTTATCAGTTGACCCCATATAGTATTTCATTGTCTATCTAATTAGTATTAATGCTGCCATTTAACAAAATCTGTGAAATGATCTGATTGTGATTCCATATCAGCTTCCTCATGTACTGTCGCAAAAGCAACCTGCTCTCGAAACGTTTCCCTGCTCGCTAGCGAAGGATTTTTCTTGTCATCTCCCAGTAACCCTAAATATAATTGGTTACTCTCCTCATCTTTTATCAGAATCTGAATCATTTTATCCGCAAATGTACAATGTACACAGGAATTGTACTTGTTATGTACATAAAGACATACGCATACATAAAAACATACGCATACATAAAGAAATGTAAGTGTCTCATAAGTGGTTTAAATGTCCGAGAATATACACAGTATACAATTAGTGTAGGATATTTGTTGTTGTCATTGTCAGTGATGGGTTAGGATGGCTTGTTATGGAGGGAGGTGGCCTGAGGGCAAAAAACATGTCATGTTTCTGACGGATCTGAACCTGCGACCTGATGGTGTGCCGGATGAGTCTGGTCTTCAACCATCCTGCTGCCTGGATTTTTATTTTATTTTTTTTTAAATCGAAAACACTCACAGGCATTCACTCTCTGTAGGTGGCCCATCAGCCAATTTTAGAAGATGTACTCCAATGCACGGAACCCTTACTTATGTGAGAACGATCCACAGCCATTTATATTTCATGAAGCTTTGATATGGATACATACGTAGTTCCTTGTTTACATCGAGACAACATTGAGGCATATCGTAAAAGACGAGGAGAGTATATTTAGGGTGACTGGGAGACGATGCTCCCGCTTCCAGTCAAAAAGAAAACTCCTTCTCGAGCGAGCAGGGAAAGGTTTCGAGAGCAGGGGACTTTGGTGAGAGTGTAGGAGACCTTTGCGAGAGCGCTGGAGGCCTTTGCGAGACTACATGAGGAATCTGAGCGCTCCTGTAGATTCTGTGCATGCTCAAGGCATGTTTTCCCCCTCGCAGACTAATATCGTAGGCAAAGTTCTGGCGGAAGTACTATACATGCACGGCTGCTGCAGTTGTTTTTTGCCAATGTTGTGGCAAAAACAATTCAGTAATATTGCATTCATATAGGCTGAGATGGTGAGTTTAAAGAGGAAGACTACTTAAAGACCATCTCCTCGACACCTAACCTTTAATGGACTCTCCTCTCTTCTCAGGACTTCTCCCTTCAGGTGGAACACTGGAACGAAGGAACGAATGCTGATCAAAGTGACAGATAGAGAGCCTAGTTTCTTGGCCCATCAGGGAAATGGTTACTCCCCCTGTGACCCTCCGACACCCGGTGCTCTTTCTGGAGGGGGCACCGCCTCACGAACTCGACGTTCCTCTGGGGGAAACCCACCTTCAGAGCCGGACGGCTCCCCTGTACTCTACACCGAACGGCGTCAGTCCCCCTTCCTTAAGCGAGCTGAGCTGGGTGGAACTGGCACCCACCGCCGCTCCTCGGCCGACTCTCAACCTCCCTCGCCCCGCTATGCCTATGAACCCCCACTGTATGAAGAGCCACCATCAGAGTACCAGCCCCCTCCCATCTACGAGGAGCCTCCCACTGACATGCAGCTCTCCGACTCTGCCTTCTATGGCACTGGAAAGTCCCCAGCTCGCAAGTCTTCGGCCCCCCTCTATCACTCCCCCAAACAGGGCCAGTCGCCCTACGGCCAGCTGGTTCTGACCAGGCAGAAGTGTCCAGAAAAAACTCAAAGTCTGGAGTACAGTCCCGTGGGGAAGGAGTACGTCAAACAACTGGTTTACGTAGAGCAGTCATCTTCCAGCCCTCGCTTCAAGACTGCGGACCGCCTACTGCGTTACGGCACTACAGGGGGCTATGGTGGGTCATATGGGGGGTCTTATACTCTGCAACATAGCCAATCTCTGATCAGGGACCCACGTCTACTGCTGGATTACAGCGGGGAGGGTGGAGAGGGAGGCCAGAGGTTGCTTTATGAAGACTCCATATCCTGGACTTCCAGCCAGACCCACTCGCTCTCCTCCTCTGCAACTGGCTCAGGGGCCTTCTCGCCTGGAGGTAACCGCAAACGCAAGAGTCGCAAGCCATCCCTCCCTCAGGAGCTGGCATTCTGTGGTGGCCCGGAGGGGGAGCTGACAGGCACGGCGTCTGAGGCAATGCTGGCCCAGGCCCGACTGGCATGGGAGGCCCAGCAAGTGATGAAGCAGAGGAGCAGTTGGGACTCAGGCCAGGGAGGTGGGGTGGCCCAGCTCTGCAGCTCCAAAGACGGCTATGAGAGCGACGGGGCGCTGCCTCTACCTTTACCGGGCCCAGTGGTGAGGGCGTTCAGTGAGGACGAGGCGCTGGCACAGAGCGACGGCCACCACTGGAAACGTAGCACCTTCGATCGACTGGGCTTTCCTCAGGCACTGCTGGAGAAGAGCCTCTCAGTCCAGACCAACCTCGCTTCTCCTGAGCCTTTCCTCCATCCATCACAGGTACAAAGGTTTCAATGATTCATTCTAGTTTATTAGAATTTGGTCCGCATCGCAGCCCCCCACCCCAAAGCTAATTCTACATTTTTAAATGGCCTTTTAAAGGAAAAAATCCTCATAACAAAGGTTTTGAACCAAAATGTGTCCTCACAACCATAGAAAAACATAAACACGCACAGACACATACCAACTGCCCCCACCTGGAGCAACATGAGATGCATCATGTAATGCCACTCATGTAACACTGCTGCCTGCACACATTTAAAGGATTTAATATTTGATCTCGACAAATCCTAAAAGTAAAAAAAAACTAACAAACAAAAAAATAATAATATATACTGTATATATAAAATATAAATTTAAATGAATAAATAAATACATTTATTTTGAAGCATTAGAAGAAGTTAATGGTAAAATAGGACTGATATGTGAAAATTCAACCAAGAAATAAACTCCATGATATGTAGACACAGACACATAATGGAGTCAAACATAAAATGCAATTTCTAATAAAATAATAAATAGGATTGACTTACTTATTACTATATAAAATGTCTTTCAATCTTCCTTATAAGATTCTGCCTATAAATTATCAGATAAAATATTATATTTTCAGTATTAGAAGAGGATTGAACAGGGACTTCATCTATCAGCTGGCAGGAAAACATTTTAAATGTTGCAATTCATGTTTCCATACAGCATCAGTCATCATCCCATATCCGTTTAACGTTCACAGCTGGTTTTGAGTACCTTTTCCTTTTTGTGTTAATCCACAGCTGCTATTTGTTTGTTTTTTCTATCAGGACATAGTAGAATAAAGGCACTCTTTGTTGCGCTGCAATAACCTTGTGGATATTGACGTATTAACACGTCAGTATTAATCCCAGCCAGCCCTTTCCCATTGCTGAGGAAACATTCAGCTCTCTGCTTCTTCTCTCCCTCTATCTTCCCTTCTCTGTTCATTCACCTGTCAGTCGGAGGACCTCGGAGCCTGCGCCCAGTTCGAGGCCAGTCGAAATGCCAGGAACATGATGCCGAGCGCCAGCTGTGGCATTTTCCCAGAATTCACCCTGAGGAAGCCCTCCTCGGAGACCGACATCGAGAACTGGGCATCTAAGCACTTCAACAAACACACACAGGTACAGAGGAGTTTGTGGTGTGTTTTTCTAACATAATAGCCATCTTAATGTACCTATCTAGTTTTTCAATTAGTGATGTAACCACCGTCTTTCTCTATTACGCAATGTCTGTATATATCATTAATCAAGTTTAGCTCCTGGAAGGTGAGGAATTACAATGTTCCCATCCATTATCAGTTATTATCCAGTTATCAATCCTCTCTCTCCCTCTCCCTCTCCCTCTCTCCTTTGTTGTTTTTTTCAGGGTCTGTTTAGAAGAAAAGTGTCCATCGCCAACATGCTGGCCTGGAGCAGTGAGCCCATCAAGAAGCCTATGATCGTGACCTCAGACCGCGGAGTTAAAAAGGAGGCAGTGGACATCTTTAAGCTCATCCAGACCTTCATGGGAGACCGTCGCTCCAAGATCGACCCCCTCTCTGTGGCGCTGGAGGTATGTGGAGGTGTCCTGCCTCATAGTCCAACCTGGTGCTCTCCCCGACTCAGACCCATTCGCAGCATACTAAATTTATATTAGGACTCGAGGGTCTGATGGTAGAAACACCTCGATGCTGTACTGGAGTGTTGTGCATATTACAAACTGAACCAAATTCCACATCTCTGCAGTGAAGTGAAATTAGCAGCATTTATGGAACTGCATCCGCCCACAGCACTAGTGACAAACACACACACACACGCACATAATCTACTTAACCATAGTTTTGCCAGATGTTTCTTTCAAATGCTGTAGTGCGTTCTGTGCACACGGTGCATGAGGCAGCACAGCTCATTGTATACGTTTTTAGAACTATAACTGCATATAACATTTACATTTTACACAATGCACTGCACAGCATTACATGTTGATACAACATCAACATGGACACCAATTGCCTAGTCTACATTGAAATGTTTTTCAAGATTTTGTACAACCAAAGATGATGCTTCCATAGGTTCCTTTGGGTTTGGGAATGAGGTAAGGAAGGAGGAGGAAGGAGTCTTTACATAGGGACTGGCAAGAAGAGAGAAATGACCACAATATAACAGGATGCTAATTTAACAGTGTGAGTGAGTGCCAGGGAGTGGCTGGGTTACTTAAGGCCATAGACCTTGGCGAAGAGGTAGATTTTAAGAGCGCATCTGAAAGTGTCCAGGGATGTAGAGTTTCGGATCGCTGCCAGGAGAAAGTTCTACAGGGTGGGGGCAGCCACTCTGTAGGCTCTGGCCACCAAAAGTCCACCGTCTGGTGTGGGGTGGTCAGTAGGGGTGAAGTAGGTCAGAGAAGTAATGCGGGACTTGACCTAATGGTCATAGAACTAGTGTGACAAGTGTCATCGCATTCTAAAGCAGTGCTCCTTCACTCGGCTGGCTCTCTGTCTGTCTCTGTCAGGTGGTGGTGCGTGGGTGGAGCAACCAGGGCCTGCGTGATGAGCTCTACATTCAGCTTTGTCGTCAAACCACAGAGAACTTCCGATACGATAGCCTGGAGCGAGGCTGGGAGCTGATGGCCATCTGCCTGGCTTTCTTCCCCCCTACTCCCCGCTTCCACACCTACCTGGAGGGCTACATCTACCGACACATGGACCCACTCAACGACACCAAGGGTGAGGAAGCAACACACAGATACAGGCGTTTGGATTTAACAGGAGATAAAACAATACAAATAATAATAAATAATAAAAAATATAAAAAAGTACAAGTGAGTCTTTAAACAAGCAAACACAGCAGTGTATTTTGGAAAGAAAGATGATATAGGGCCCCAGATCTTGTCAAACACCTTTACCTTCATTACATAATTTCAGTCTCTCTGAGCTGTCTGAATTGTGTTTGACCTTTCTCCCATCCATAAATTATATTTGGGTACACAATCTATCTACAGAGAATCAGCATATTCGCAATTACCATTCTAAAAAAAAAAAGAGACAAGAAAGCTAGTTAATTTCAGAACAATTACATTATACCAGAGATTAATTACGATTAATCATGATTAATTGTTAGGGTTAGTTACGTGCAAAATTCAATAATGAATTCAAAATCAATGTACTGCTCACTTCTATTTTAAAAGTACGTAAGTAGTATGAACAAAAGTGCAGCATTTCCAAGTGTTTCCAAACACTTGGAAATCTCAACTTAAATATTCATTAATGTAATCAAATTACATATAAAACCAGCACATACTGAGCAGCAGCAACATTAATTAATCAGTTTACTTTTTTTTTTTTACCATACACATATTTCTTTCATCAGGGTGTCTATGTGCGGTAGCAAATGTCCCTCTTAGAGCAGTGGTTTTCAACTGGTGGCTCATTTGGATGTCCCTAATTCTGTAAAAGCTTGAAGATAAACAATATAAAACCGCATACATTACAAAATATATATAACTAAGTACTGCCAATACTCAAAGTGCAAACAGACTGACCAAAGTATTTGTTATGCACAGTGTCACAACTACAAATCCCACTGTCAGACATATGGTAATGTTGTTTTTCAAGAATATAAGCATGTTTTCTGGCAGCAGTTGAGACCATTGTTCAAATGAAAATACAAACTCATCAGTCAACGTTGTCTGGCCTTTCAGGGTTTTTCTAAATTGGTTGACTTCAGTAGAGAGCTGTGGTGTTTCTGTACTTTGCATAGTGCTCATATTAGCCTTGGTGTACGGCAAGGCTCCACCTCTAATGCCCCTGAGCAAGGCACTTACCCCATCTGCTCCCGGACGCTCTCAGCTGTCCACTGCTCTGTGGCCTTGCATGCGCCACAGATGGGTTAAATGCCGATTTCCCCCGACTTGTGGGTTGTGTTTGAGCATTTTCATGTTTGTGTGGGACTATTAAAAGCAATTATAATTGTCTTGTTAAATACAAACTGAAACTGGGACAAAGGACTGGATTTTGACAGAATGTCTGTTTGGATGTCATCTATTTTTAAATGATTTTGTTTTTAATGAGAGAAAATATCAAATTGCTTGCATAATGCTCTTCTCTCTGCCAATCACCTTAAAGTCAACAACTTTAAAAGTCAGACTCTAAAATGATGTGTTTCATAAGTTAATGCTGTGTTTTTCGAATGATGAAGCAACAAATCAATCAAGCGATCAATCAAATTGAATTTCTTTAGTCATCATCTTTTTCCTGTAGTGAAAAGCAATGACAATCATGACGATTTCATGACTTAGCTTCTGGTTTGTCTATTCCATTCTTCTCCTGAAGTATTTGGGAATGGACAATCACTACCACCTGCTCCCAGCAAATAACAGGAGCAGAGAAAAATACAATCTTAAACTAAACTAACATATATAAATCAAACAAATATAATCATGTTGTTATATCACCTTAAAAAAACTGTGAAAATATTACATATAATAAAAATAAAAATATATACATTTAATTATTTAACTTTCATAACATTGAATTAAAATGTTTGTTAATCCTTATTTTTATTTTTAGTCATTCCATAATTTTGTTTCGTAATTTTGTGTTTTTAACCATTTCCATGGTCCCTCTATAAAAATTAGTATAGCTACTTTGTGGAGTTTTTACCCTGGGAATCTGACTTCCTCTTGGCCTCCAATTCTCTACATCTAAACTGTGTAGACCGTTGTGTCTCTGATTATTCCAACTTCATGAGCTGAATGAGAGGTTTCTGTTGAACAACAATATTTATGCACACTTAAATATCTCCCAAATGTGTAAAGATGTCTTCTCTTCCTTTGTCTTCCTCCAGGAGTGGCCATTAGCAGCTATGCTAAATACTGTCACAGGAAACTGACAAAAGCTGCTCTGACTGGAGCGAAGAAGGTAGGATGAAATTGCTTCTTTTCATGTCCTTTTTTCAGTGTGTATTTCAGAGTGTTTTGGGCAGCAGAACGATGTGTGTGTGAGATGGAGTCAAAGTGAACCACTTAAGCTCTACAGGATTATAGTAGCACTTTATTGATGGATTGCTTTTCTTTGATTCTGCGATCAAATTTCCATATGCTTTTATTGGGGTGTGACCTTGTGATGATACTCTTTGGGAGGGATTATAACACCATCTCATTTTATTGGATTGATTTATGGTTATCTTATTTTTTGGGACGAGACAATAACGTGTTGCATTATGGGTGTGTGGAGCCCGGATGGTGCTTGGCAAGTGAGTTTTTGAGTTTTTTTTAACCCCTCTGTAGAAGGACGTTCAGGGTAAATGACAATTAAAACTATTTGTTTATTCTGACCTGATTGGCCCCAGCTCCCTGCAGCAAGGGTAAGTGGATTGAATGACGGATTGGTGGACCTGCAGGAGGTTTTAACTGAACACGACAACTGTTCCACACAAGAATAACAACTGTTACAGATGTTGACTGTCAGAGAGAGACAGAGCGAGAGAGAGGAATGGTCTCACTACAGTAACGCTCCATTAAGTCAGCTGACTTTTGGCCACAGTAACCTCCCTTCAGTTGCCAAGCTGATTCGTTGGAATCATCTCGTCCTCCTCTATTGGAGGGTGAGAAAATCTCTGATACTGTACCACGCTGCAAGCCTTGTCCTACCAGTGCGAGCACCAGCTCTCGAGAAACCTGCTGGAAGCCCTGAATGTGAAATTAGAATGCCAAGTGGGGCTTTTTAGGATTCTATAGATATTGCTGAGCAAAGAGGTGCTCAGGACCAGGCTGGTGCAGTACCTCCTCTGTCATATCACAGATCCATCACAGTCGTGTTTGGCTCCTCTAGCAGAGCCGGAAAATAGTATGCGTGTTGACACAATGTTGCTTTTGTATGCGATTTGAAACAAGTGGCTGCAGCCTGGCCGGAAAAGGCTAGAACTAGAGGAGCGGAGTCTGATCCAGCAACAGATGAATTATTTTGCTTTTGGTACCATGTGTGAGTGTTGGGGCAGGCGGCGACTTGGCTCCGAGCCTGTGTACAGCATAGTGCCAGAGTGTCAGCGGATCACTAAAAGAGATCATTTGTCACTTTCAGGACGCGACACGTCGAGTGGTGTTAACCCGCTAACAGGACAATAATGAGCTGCATGTCCTGTGGATGTACTGACTGCCCTCTCCTCCCACTGCTCCCTAAGCCACTTCATCCAAATAGGGAAGCTTTCATGTGTGTGTGTGTGTGTGTGTGTGTGTGTGTGTCCCTCAGGGCCTGCAGAAGCCCTGTATCGAGGAGATCCATCACGCGAGAAATGCCATCTTCAGCCCGTCCATGTTTGGCTCCTCGCTGGAGGAGGTGATGGCGCTGCAGAAGGAGCGGTATCCTGACCACCAGCTGCCCTGGGTGCAGACCCGCCTCTCCGAAGAGGTCTTGGGGCTCAACGGGGACCAGACGGAGGGCATCTTCAGGTGAGACAGTGGCGGAGAGAACTGCTTTGTGAGACAACGAGTTAGGAGAACAAAAACCTGCTTTTCCGATTTGCCGTACTACACAAGACAATTTTATATTTTATTCTATGCTATGCTATATTGTGCTACGCAATGGTAGAACGATTTTGCTCAATATCCCAAACCTTAATGTGACTCGTTACACAACCGTGTGGCAACCTGCACGTAAAGCAATACTGAAAAAGACGTGAGGTGCAAGAAGTGTAAACATCGTATGACCTTTGATACCCCAGGGTACCAGGGGACATAGATGAAGTCAATGCCCTCAAGCTGCAAGTGGATCAGTGGAAAATCCCCACAGGACTGGAGGACCCCCACATCCCAGGTTAGCACATTGCGCGCACACACACACACACACACACAAAACGTATGACTAAATAACACTTACTGTGATATCAGCTGATCCACTGTGGTCCCTGTCCCGACCTCTCACGCTAACTGACAATAGCTCGGACTTCATGTGTGAACGTGCTTTGATTGACATCTCGCCCTGTCTTTGTGTGTGTCCTCCTGTGTGCCCTCAGCCTCCCTGCTGAAACTTTGGTACAGGGAGCTGGAGGAGCCACTCATCCCTCACGAGTTCTACGATGAGTGTATCAGTCACTATGACAACCCAGAGGCGGCGGTCAATGTGGTGCTGGGTTTGCCACACATCAACAAACTGGTGCTCTGCTACCTCATCCGCTTCCTACAGGTAGCACACACACACACACAACGACTTTATCACACAATTTAATACTACCTAGTTTGATCCCAAAAGGGAACTACTTTAATGTTCTGCCCAGTATCCATTTTCACATCATGTAAGCAAATGTATGTATGTGAGGATGGCGTGAGCGTCCAGCTTTAGGCAACCGTTAAAGTCCAACGCTCTGCTGTGTGCTGTGTTTATAGGTATTTGCTCAGCCTGCCAACGTGACCATCACCAAGATGGATGTGAACAACCTGGCCATGGTGATGGCTCCCAACTGTCTGCGCTGCCAGTCGGACGACCCCAGGGTGATCTTCGAGAACACTCGCAAAGAGATGTCCTTCATCCGAGTGCTCATCCAGCGGCTGGACACCAGCTTCATGGATGGGATCCTATAGCCCCCCCTCCCCTCCCCTCCGCCCCAAACTGCACACACACACACACACACACACACACACACACACACAGACAACGCCCCTAGCCTCCTCTACGCTCCCTTTAACCCCCTCCATGACAGGCCTCTGCGCACTTCCATAGCACAGGAACATCACACACACACATACTGTACATTGCTGCTGCTGGGTGAATACCTCACATCTCCGACAGGTTTTTACTTTCCTGGAACTAACGGAACTGCTTTGACGTCGTCTCCCTATACATTTTGAGTTGAACCGACTCCTTTCTTTTTATATTTCTAGGTGTAGTCTTTTACCTGACATTAAAAAAAAAAAAAAATCACCGTATTGGAGTTAAAGGTTTTCATATAGTACAACTGTATGTGCCTTCACATACACTAATATACAGTACACATAGAGTACGAAGGAATCAGCAGGGATTTCACCATCATGTCATTGGAGTCATGTGTTGGTTTCACTGGTTCATTTTATATCCAACTCATCTGTTTAAAATGAACTGGTGTTTCTCTTTGTTTTCCCCTGCTCTCTCTCTCTCTCTCTCTCTCTCTCATACACGCACAGTATTATTGGGACTGTGACACACACACACACACACACACACACGTCCCACAACACTCTGCCGTGTCTCAGACACAGAGCTAGAACTCTGCCACTCATGTTCAGAAATTCCACTCTTGTAAAGGGTTCAGCACCAGGCCCTCACGACACCTGAATCCTAACGGCATCACGACATCACTCTGTCCGATTTTTTTAATTCCTCCGAAACCAGGAAGACAATGGCCTCTTCACCATCTCGTGAGGAGAACATGGACACTGAGTCACCCCGAGTCCTATTTGAACTCCAACATCTTCACAATGATGCGTTATTGTAGACTGTGTTTATGGAGTGAACACAACAATTGAAACGGTTGCTTTGTTACACATTGTGCTTTGTGGCTGACCGTGAATGAATCATTCTCTCTATCCATTCATTTTCACATTCTTTACCTCGTCTTCTACTCATTGACTAAATTAATAATATTCCGAATTATGAGGATAAATTAGGATTAATAATTATATCCATCACGCACATTTCCCCACTGTGGGACAATAAAGGGTTATCTTATATTATCGTAGATGATATCCACCATATAAAGATACTTAAGTACGACAGACTGTGTCTTTGATTTGGGGAGTTTTGCCCGCTCACAGTTGTGTAAATGCTGTATGCATACAAACAACCTCCACATACCCCATTTCTATACAACTAACACCGCATGTAGTAATCTCCATAATATTGGCACGTGCCACACAAGTATGGGAGGAGTTATTGGAGGAAAATGGATGGGAAGTTTTGTGGATTTTAGCAGTTACGGGTGCAGGTGGTTTCTGGTGTCCATGTTCTATTCATTTAGCAGGCGTGTCCCCATTTGGGAAGAACTCCTTTAGCATCAGGTAGCAGGCCGTCACCTCTCTGTGTCCACAGAACAACAGGAGACCTGATAGCAGCGCTGCCACTGAAGTGTGCTAGCATCCTCGACTCGCATCGTTTGACAATATCCAAAAGAAGCTCGATAGTTTTCCCATGTAGTCCGCCGACGCCTTTCTGCTCATTAATGCTTCGTGAATGTGTTCCCCTCGTCTCATTGTTTTCAAAAATGTGCCCCCCCCCCTTACACCGGCAGTCGCGTTTGTCCGTGAGGAATAATTGCTGTTTGTTGAATCCGTCTTGAGATTTTTGCTGTATTTAACAGAATTTAATTTAATTTTGTTTAACCCGTTCTTTTTTTATATCATTTAATTTATTTGTATTTATTTTATATTTCCTTGACGCCTTCTCGAGATACAGTATTACCAGGCTCGTGGGTATGTTTTTTTGTGATGCTACATGAGCATCGGTATGTGTGTAATTTTCAATATGGCGGGGCGCATGCCTATTGGTGTATGACTGTGAATCTTGCTGTACCATTTTGATTTGTTGTTGTTGTAACACAACAGAAGTGGTGTTTTAGAATGCTTTAAACAAACACACACACGCACACACACACACACACTTGGAAACCATTTAAAGGGTGACAGTCTCGCAGAGAATGGACCGTAACTGTATGTGTACGTGTGTGTTTGTGTATCTGTGTGTGTGTGTCTTAGTGATGTGAGCTCACTGACTCATTAACATACACACTCCAGATTGATAACATGTATATTGACACTGTACAGACAATTTAAAAATACGTTTAAAGATGTGAGAGGAGAACCGTATGTAACAGGGATACTCACAGTGGAGGTTAATGAAATGGGAGATGAGGTTGTTTAAAAAAAAAAAAAAAAAATGTTTTAAGTCTCGTTAAAGTGTATATTGTTTTCCTCACATTGCCAGAGGTCGACCAGTGGCAGTTGGAACAGTCTGTGGACAGACCGGTCCCCGCCCTTTGTATACTGTGTTCCAGTCTCCCAACGCCACGACACGTGTAACGTCTTCAAACACAGCTGATGTGTTCAGAGACACACTCCCTCACGTGCTGCAGAGATTATGTGCCACTCAAGTTTCCACCTCCATGCTGCTAACACATCTGACACACTGCTTCCCGCCGATGGAGCGCCAGCACCGGCTGCCATTCCTCGTATACCCCGCTGCTAAATAAAAATAAACCTGGAGGCGTCAGAAGACAGTACAACTGATGTCACCATAGCTTCATCTTGCTGATGTTCAGCTGCATCTATGTAATATGCTTCACCAAGAGAGAGAGAGAGAGAAAAAAAGTTCAGGAAGTAGCTTGGTCAGCATCGGGTACATTCCTCACTCATTAGGAGGGTCCAGCCAATTGTTAGACGGTGGGTGTTTTGTGACGCGACGCCAAACAAACCCAGGTGTTCAAACCCGTTGCCACCCATTCTGAGCGACCGCGATGTGACGATTGGCGCGCCAAAAGGACCAATGTCGCACACAGCGCTCGTTCACCTCCTGCCTGCTTCGTCACTTTATCTTTTTGTCGCATACCCATGTGGCCCACCGCTGCCCACTGGAAGCTGCTTAGAAAGGGACAAACACACACACACACACACACACACACAAAGACACAGTCTGCTCACAGCGGCTTTGGGACGGGTTGGCATAACCTGTGAACCACAGGTTTTATCGTGTTCCAAACATGGAGACCTGGAAGCCTACGGCAGATCAAGTCCTGCCCTCGTTGTGGGGTCACCAGATTTGACACCAGTCTTAATAACTTAACGAGACACACACTTTGTCAAGTAGACCAATTTGCGTGGAACATCAATCGGTAGCACCAATCACTAATAAGAGAACAAGGTGACGTCTTCATGAGGTACGAATAGTGTCAATTGTCGCAATTTTAGTTCCCGTCAAACTGCTTTGCGAGAAGTGTCAGAGGTAGCCCGGTGTGTTTGTGAGAGTTTTATTTGATGTACAGTAGGTGATGGTTGTAGATGGACTCTGCAATTCAAACCAGTTAGCATGCAGACATTGGTTCTTCACTCTCTTCGACTGGAACGTACTCAAACGTGAGAACATACGAGGAGAAACCCACTGAATTTCCACAAATGTCACAGTATTTAGCTTTAAAAGTCCAATAGCGGAAACATTAAGCTCTTTTTAATCCCTTTTTCTCTGATTGTTTTTTTCTACTTGGTTCCTACTAATGATGAATTGGTGGTCAGTGTTGATGCTGTTTGTCGTATGTAAAGAAAATGACAGTGTGAGGCCGATGCTTTGAACCCGCGCTTCACCTTGGCGTCGACGTGTTCAAGTCGTATCAGATTGTCCACTGTCACTCACACTGTCCAAGAGAAGACTGCGGTTTAATAAAATACTCAAATGTTAAACTGACAACAGACCCACTGTTCTTTGCCATTGTGCACAACGGTTGTGCAAGCAATAAATAAATCAACAATACATGTGGTTTTACCATGACCCAACTGAGTCAACAACCCATGCAGCTTTGTTCACCTCTCTTCTAATGTTGAAAATGTACATCTCACGGCTTTCGTGAAAAAAAACCCCCAAAAAAACAAACTCGGAACTTACAGCAGCGAAAGTCCAGCTTTGTTCACATGTTGCTGATGTGGTCCACCAGTGTGTCCGTGGAATTCCAGCCTTCAATCAGCAGCACGCAGAAGGGACGCAGCTGCTCCAGAGCGGCGTTCCAGGTGTCGGCGTCTCGATCCCCCGGGTTCTTCCTGAGGTCGAGGGTCAATCGGTGCGGGGGGCAATGTGTCCTCAGTCTGTGAGAGAACTCCAGCAGCTCAGCAGGCTGGATGAAGTTGGAGCTGATCAGGGCAGGGCATTAGAATTAGAATTAGAATGACACAATGACACACACAAACATGCACATGCGAACACACAAGTCGCGGGGAAATTTGTCCCATCTGTGGCGCACGCAAGGCCACAGAGCAGGGCGTCCGGGGAGCAGATGGGGGTAAGTGCCTTGCTCAAGGGCTCTTTTGTTAGTGGGGAGGGTTCGTCCATCCTTCCTCGAACCGGCAACCCTCTGGTCCTATGCATGTCTCCCTGGACACCATGATATATACAAATATACACATGGATGACTACAGAAACCATGGAAGCCAGATACACTCCATACATCATATGTATATGTAACATCGGCTGGTGGAGCTAAGTTTGAACACTTCTCTCCTCGGAGTGACTGAATGTAAAACGATACACGGTGTGAAGTGATCACATAATTCAAACTCTGGGAGTGGAAAACAGACAAGCGACAAATACACCACAACACAATACGCAGTGACACATGCTATTCAAAGCTCTCCTAATTCACAACACGCCACGTTAAAAAAATAAAGAAAAAATATTTAGACTAAACCATGATACATTACATATCTGGCATGTTTTTCACTCATACCGCTGATGGTTGAATCTATTGTTTGTATAGTTTGTACCAACAAAAGACGAAATGTTTTATCCCTCGTTTTCGTCAGAGAGAAAAATACAAATATATATCAAAATCTAGAGTATACCTACCGGTAATAGTATGTCTCTAGTTACATATTTACTAAATCTGAAATGTGTCAACTTCACACATTAATTTGAGCGCTGGATAAAATGTATTTTTATACGCCAAAATGATGCATTCATAATTTCAAATGTAATGCTTTTAATGTGTATACAGTATGTAAGAACACAATGCACAATACGAACAGTGAGCGTTTTCATTATCGGCTCTTACCTGATGTCTAGTCGTTTTACAGAGCTGGGGGAGGTTCCTGTGAAGAGCTCAGCCAGCACACACACGTTCTTGGCTGTTCACATATGGGGCGACATTAGTAGTGCAGATGAAACTGTTCATGAGTTAGAGAAACACCAGCAGCACACACATACATTATACAAAAGTTATATGTGTGTTAAGAAAGAATGGTTTCAACAAACAACAAATCAGGAACCATCCGGATTACAAGTGTTATTCTTATTACAAATACCTGGTCATTCCCAACTTTTTTTTTAAATACTAAAAATGTGTGAAAAAAGTTAAATATTTAGACATTAATCAAGTTATTCCTACTGTGCGTAACACAATGTGTGTATATATAGTACTTTATTGAGATTCTTAGGATTCTCTTTGGACGAATAAATCAAGAATATTTTGGAGGACATTAAGACAAAGGTGTGCAAGTTCTGGTGAGGCCCTTATCTCCGTTCTTACTCCAACCTTCCCTGCTTTGTATGCATCCGATTGCTTCATTATCATTTTTGTTTTAAGGAACCTGTGGTTGTCGAGTGTTACCACAGTATTTAGAACAATTATCAGCTCTAGGGTCAGAAGACACGTAAATGTCAATTACCATTTCTCTTTAAGGCTGATGTAATGCATTATATTTGAAGTGAAGGTTATCTTTAATATTTGCTGCAGTGGTGCCCAAACCCTCCGCATAAACATTGGAGTCAGCTGACATTGAGAGTATGTTTCTGTACTAAGGACTCAGACCCCTGCTATTACAAGAGAAGAGGAATGATTACACACACCCATGTCTCTGTACACATAGCATCTCAGTGCAATTACCATTCCGATAGGCCTGAAAACACCAGTGATTATCCTAAATTATGAGCTCAGGACCCTTTTTTAATATACAAGCGTGATGTGCTTGTATTAAGGATCATATGAGGCAAGTCTCAATGATGACTCGACTTCAAAGTTCCTTATGTTTTGCTACAGATGATATGGGAAAGATGTGAAGGGTGAGCGTACTTAGCCGATTCTGAGCCAGGCTCAGAGTGTGGAGAGAAGGCACCTTCTTCAGAGCAGCCACCAACCGCTGCAGACTCCCTTCCGTGTCACTGCACTTCTCGAGCAGACGGCAGTCATTACACTGCAACTCTGGTAGAGCGAGAGGAAAACGATAAAGATATGGGCTGAATCCTGCATCAGACCTGAAAGGATGTGTGCTGTAGAATCATTTTAAAGAAGCATTAAATATGTTTTCATGTTGTAGGCACTTTGATTTACCCCCCCACCCCCAACCTCAAGTTTTGGCACCATTTTTAGGTAAGTAAGGGACAAAACATAAGTAACACCAATACCGGACAAAAAACTGCTCAATATATTCAAAGATTCAACATGATGATATGATGAGATATGTTCACATAGATAATTGTGGGTGAGGAGTTTTGTTGAATTCAAATAACTCGTTTAAAGCCCCTATGTATCAGATCAGAACATTGTTTTGAGTTTTTTTTTTTAAACAAGCAGTTTTTCATCCAAAACCATCAGGTTGATTCAGTATCAACACTGACGTGTTCAGGGGCAGACTTAATAAATAAGAAAGTATTTTGAGCAAAGCACTGGGACATTTCAGTAAAGAGCGTTCTCTTGGACGATCAACACAGACACACAAGTTCTGCAGCAGAAGATACAGGCTAGCCCAGCCGTGAGGCAGCAGTTATGGGACGGTCTCTTTCTTACCTTCCAACTTGCAGTCTCTTAGTAGACTAAGGATGTCAGGGAGACAGTCAGATAGATTCAAGTCCTCCAAGTTCAGACTCCTTAAGCAGCGATTTGACTCTAAAAGTTAATATTTAATTACAGACAGCAGAAAATCCATACCGACATCGTTCATTAAAAAACATTCCTATTTTCAGATGGTATCGAAACCCCAAAATATTGATATCAGTAACAGGCTAAAACTTCAGAATGAGGGAAGTTATCTCCCTTTAGCCAATTTTAAAGGGTAATGTTCGAAGAATTCGTCGTTTTGTATAATCTCTGTGTGCGTGTGAGGGTTTGTGTGTTTGTTCCACAGAGGGGTATTGTGTTATTGACTATGAGCCACTATTAATCCACTCCACAAATGGTGTTGCCCGCCCCCCCCCCGCTCTGTGTTGCCCTATTAGACACTCGCGTGACACATTACCTGAGAGAGTGGCGAGGAGCTGGCTCAGAGAGGAGCCAGTTGGTAATCTCATCCCAGCTACGTGGAGTGAGGTGAGATGTGGGGAACGTCTCAGCACGGATGTGAGGAAGCGCAGCTCTGTTCGGAGCTCCACCACTTTGACGGACAGCTTCTTCAGTACCAGCTCTGTAGATCAGGACACAGTAAACACAGCTTTAGCATTATTAACTCTCGCAGGAAACGCTGTCTTCGGCGGAGGCTGTGTTTCGTCCTTTCCACCCTATTTTAAGTGACGCTTTCATTTTCCTCTGGTCTTAGCTATTAACTACTCTATGCACGGAAATTAGGTCAACATTGTTCGATCATTTATGTCAAGAACTTTTTTTTCCATCACCATATTTTAATCCAATATGAAATTGAAAACATTTATTTAGTCAAAATCATTCATTTATCAGCAAAATGTTTCAGTGTTACTTCACTTAAGAAGGGGCTTTGTGGTACCTGGCAGTTCAGATGTGTCCGGCCTAGGTCCTGTGGCATGCCTTCCCCACATCAAAGACTGGATCTCCACATGCAGTGATGTCACCTTGGGGCTTGCGTCCAGCAGGATCTCTGTGACATTGATGTGCGGCAGGATGCCAATATTCAGGTCGGTGAGGGAGCTGCCAGAGCTCTCTGAAAGCTGCTTCAAAGCTTTGACCAGGCCCAACACATCCGAGGCCTTGAGGGTGTCTAAAGAAACACAATAACAAGTCATGGCTGCACGACACAATTGAATTACAGAAATGATTCTATGCAGCTTAAACGATTCTGTTTTGTGCATGCAAATAATATTTTAACCATAACATAGACATTTTCAATGTTAATGAATTCCAGGACCTGTTTCCTTCAATGTTTTGACATAGCTTTCAAAATATTTATGACCACTTAATGTAAAGTTACATTTGCGAGAAAGCAAACGTTTGTCACCATAAAAAAAGAAAATCATTATTTTTACCTGCAAATATGGTGCAATGACTATTCAATTTTAGCTTACAGGTGATTCAACTGTGATAAAGGTTCTCATCCAAAAAGGAATCTTATTTTTTTTTTAAGAACCTTTGTCCCACTTTGCTCTTAATATATGTCCATTCAGACAATTCTGATTTGATTTGGAAAGGTTTGAAAATGTCCTTCCCCAGAATGATACAAAGGAGCCATACAAGAGTATCAACAACTACAAAGCCCCAATTTTGGTGGTCAATTACTTTTGTAATCCACACAAGATTTAACGATTTAGTCTCTATACAACATTGAATCAAATCAAAGCATAGATTTTATGCATAAGCAAATGAGAAAAAAAAAGAAAAAAAGCCTGGTATAATAACAACACATTTACGAACAATACCAGTCTTCCATTTAAAAGATTCTATTCGCCACCCTTAAACTTACAAACACTGTGAAGAGTTAGCGAGCGAAGACATAAGAATGTGGGCAGAGCAGATTGGAGCACACTGAGGGAGTCCCAATTACACTGCCTGACCTCCAGACATTCGATCTGGCCCCATGGGCAGGCCCCTGCTGTGGCACCATCATGTGGAGAGAAGTTTTGACACAGGATCTGGGGGTCCACAGTAAAGTTTGCCTTCCTGGATTCACCCTGCATGCACAGATTGTCAAACCTGGAGCGTTTGCTTGAGGGGACTTGATCATCCTGGTCTTCTGGGGCCATAGCCTCAAGATCTGCACTGCAACTAGCTCTGTCTGCACTGGTGGAGGCGACTGGTGATGTACAGCTTTTATTTCTGCTGTGCATGAGTCTTTTCAACTCTGGACTTACATAATGAGATCCTCTTCCGTGTACTAGCCAAGCCAGCAAGATGGGGCATTGTACGTGTATGACAAGTTTTTTAGCCACCCCATGGTCAAGCAGCCGATGGAGAACGTACAATGCCATTTGTGTCTTCCTATTTGATACATCATTGAGATGTGACACAGTAATTCCCACAATTCGCTTCTCTAGCAAGTTCAGAAGAGGCCGATGCTCAGCAGTGAAACTTTGAAGGGGATCTTTCGTGCTTGTTAGGAATAAAAAATGTTTGATACACTTTGCTGCAGCCCAAAGAAAGGATGATGTGTTTAAATTTGCAGCGTTCTTCTTTACAAAGGGGTTGGTGAAACCGTAAAATACGAGTGTAAAAAGTATTCTCATGACTTTGTGTTTGGCCTCGTCTTCTGTGTGCAAGCCCACCGCCTGAAAATGTAACACAGGACATTTATCACACGTGGGATTCAAATGCAACTGTACAAGAGAATCTGCATTAGTATAGGACACATTTAACCTACATAGTTAGGTCCAAACAAGTCATGTAGGACTCCAGCCCAACCAGAGTGAGTGGATATTCCTGGGGGAAGGCAAACAACAACATTAGAATAGAAGCTGAATTATGAATGTAAAAAAATGTAGTCTCTGTGTGGACAGAGGAAACAAAGACAGAAGACTCTCACCTCTCTGATTAAGCCCAGGCTGAATCTCGTCCAGTTGACACACAGTCAGATGAGGCAGAAGGTCCTTGATGAGGTGTATTGGGAGATCTAAGTTGTGGCAGAAAGGTTAGTGGACACCAAGCACCCCGTCAGCACCAGTTAGTAAATAATAGCAAGACTAAACAAAAACAAAGAAACAAGTTAAACTATTACATAACACCACATGAGAACAATAAGTTACTTTGACTTATGTGACCATACACTTGTTAAATCAATGCAATTATTTGTCAGGTTTCCGTGTCGTCAGTTGACGTGCTACGTTCTGGTTTCTACAAACGGTTAAGCGTTACTAGTGGCTATCCTGACTTTTAGCTCCTCTCACTCTAATGAAGAAATATACAAGTGGAAATGTGTGTAGCACACTTACCGAGAACAGCCTGAACGTCCAAACATGCGAAATGTTTCCTGACAGCACAGAAACATATCTCCTTCAAAGACGTCTGCCTCCCTGTTTCACTCATAGTTGAATGTATGTTGGAATTTCATTCAGAGCAGTTTAAAGTTAAGGTGCTGCTGATGTGGTGCCACTGGCAGCTCGGCTCAGCGGTTGCTTGCTCTCCCTCGGAATCTGCCGCTTTCTTCCCCACGTTAAACGGCAGTCACCAAACAGCAAGACGGCCCGCTACCGCCACCAAGCGGTAGGTTGTCCTTCTGCGTAGTTGTTCTTCTTGATTTTTATTAGCGCCTCGCAAACGGCACTGTGGCGCATTACCTCCACCAACCGGTCTGGATTGTGGATCAGGATTCTAACAACTTCGTTTTCTTTCTAACTGAAAATAACATCAATTATAATAATTAAATAAATAAACTTAAATTTTGAATTAATTTCATTATTTTGAAGAATGTTTTTCTGATTTTAGTTTTAATGAATCACCCATAGACTACATAGAACAAATGCGGGCGACAAAGCAGAGGATTCTTAAAAAATTTAAAGATAAAAAAATAAAAAAATAATGTGGAGTCGTGCTGGAGTTATTGTTTGACTGGATTAAGCTGTTGGACCGTGTTGGTCAGCTTCACCTCCAAACTCAAGTTATCATTCAGGTTAATTCAAGTTGTTATTTGGACATTGGTGTTGGTGAATGGACCCACAATAGTGGTAATGCTACATGATGTGCTGGATGTGCGTGTACAATAGCTCTGAGATATGTATTCAGTAAAAAAAAAAAAACTACATTTATGTGTAATTCGCTATTCAACTCCCCACAACAAACTTTGTTTTATTGATGGATGAGAGTCAACTTCAAAATACGCAACTGCACCATATTTGTATATAAAGCTGATGCTTCACAACTGGGAAATCCCTATTCAGCGTTGACATGTTTATCAGTCCTGTATGGAGCCCTTATTATTGAGAAATAACTGCATTCAAGACGGATTGATTACCAGTCATTCGACTTTATTCTGTTATTACTAATAAAAAAAAAAAATTAAATAAATACAGCGGCAATATATACAGGTGGTAGTGCGATGGAAAGCCTGTTTTGTTCCTCCTGCTATACAACACCCTTCTGGTCCTCATGAGAGCGCTGGTGAAAGACGAAGGAGACTGCAGCATCCCATGAGGCTTTTAACACTTGGTCCCTCAGGCCCTTCTTGTTGAAGCAGTGGTTCCACTGGGAAAGGTCATTGGTACAGTCAGAGTCGTCTGTAGGGGGCCTCACCTCTAGGCCATTCACACAGCGGTGACAACGAAACCTTGTAATAAGACCAGAGGAATGAAGAGAAGCTGCTTTAGTCATTTACATACTGCACACTAGCATACATTACATAAACCAGGGGTCCATTTTAAAATAAAACGTTTCCAGACTTTTCTTTGCATTTTTTTTTCCAAATGCAAAATGTTCATTACGTAAATAAATGGTAAAAAAAAAAGTCTGTTTAATATTCTCTAACATTGTTACAGGGAAATTTTGCATCAGGTAATAAAATACTGACAACAACTACGTTACTGATTATTTAATGCATTTACAATTACATACAGTTGCAAGAGAAGAGAAGTTTTGGATCAGTATCTGCAGAGCTATTTACCTCACTCTTGCCACACCTAATTGTTCTGACAGTTTTCCTTGCAGTTAGCCAAACTAAACGGTAGTGGTCCACTGTAGTCCAATTTCTCCCTATACCATTTTCCAATGATCTACTTTCTAATTTCTTTTAGTCAATCAATCAAATTTGATCCGTTTAGCCTATATTCGCTGATCGCAATTGGCCATCTCAGCAATCTGTAAAGGGTGTGAAATCCTCTGTTCTCAACTTTCAACAAGGAAGAAAAAAATCATCAAAAAGAAAACAGCAGAAACTTCCAACGAGGGAATTCCCTGCCAGAAAGGACAGAACTGCAATAGATGTCTCGTGACAAGAGCGAATCAAGAAAACAGCATAAACAGCTTGTGTGTTCCTTACTTGTCATGTGTGTCGCTGGTGGTCTCCTCATTGAGCGTGAAGAGTTCTCTGAGTTCGCCCAGAGAGAAGTGGCGCTCAACATCCTGCTCCTCATCCACCACGCAGCTGCTCAGGGCTTTCTTGTGAGCCTGCCTCTGCAGGATCTTCTCCTCGATTGTCCCTGTCTGTGCACACAATGAGCCTAAAGTCAGACACTGACACATCTAAAATGAAAACCTCAACTTTGTTGTAGAGTTGTACCAAAGGATAAGGAGTCTGCACTGACCGACAACAGTCTGTAGATGTAGCATGTCTTCTTCTGGCCGTCTCTCCACACCCGAGCCATTGCCTGCTCATCGTTGGCTGGGTTCCAGTCAGGATCAAACATTACTAAGCGATTGGCACCAATGAGATTCAGGCCACACCCACCAGCTTTGCTGCTCAGCATGAAGATGAACTCTGGGTTCTGAGACACAGATGGAGTCAGATAACGGTTAACTGGTTCTCAAAGCTCAACGCGTCATTTAAATCATAGTTTGTAGCTCACCGATGGACTGTTGAATCTCTCCACAATCTTGGCTCTTTTCTTGATGGACATGGTGCCATCCAGCCGAACATACAGGTATCTGCAAAAAAACAAGAGAATGATTGTTTCTAGCCAAAGAAAAAAGTAAGAGTTAAATGTTGGTTTCTGGAAAAATCACCTTCTGTTTCTACATAGCTTCTCAAATAGGTCCAGTGTTTGAGTGTAGTTGGAGACCAGCACTACTTTATCATTTGTTGTTGTCCTTGTCATTGCCAGGATATAATCCAGTACCAGCATTTTCCCTGGAAACATGACGCAAATTTCCTCAATAAATACAAATATTAAACACTTAAATTCAGTTTATGTTGCGACGGTTAGGTTTTATAGCATAGAGAGAAGCTGGTCTACAAACTCTGGAATGAAAATGTCCCACTATGCAGCCTTCGCAGTTTCAAAGACTACATACATTTGCATGCAAAGCCAGCATATGACTTGTTTTAATCAAGCTTATTTTACAATTTCATGGGAAGCTTTGACTTTCCAAAATCTGTGGGAAAAACGCTTACCTTAAATGAATGGGCAAGCTTGAATTAATTATTCCTCACAATGTTCTATTGCTCAATTGCACTCACAGTCATTACAGACATTTTTGCTCAAACCAAGGCATTGTGAGCTAAACGCATTTGAAAAATGTAAACTTCAAACAAACGAAACCATTTTAAAGTAAATATGATGAATTCAATTAGCTCTGTCAGTTTCACTACACATCTTGACCAGATTCAGAATTCCGATAACCTAACTTAAAACCTGCCCTGTGAGTTCATAAAAACATTATTTTAGAGAGTCAATCGTGTTGTATTTCTGGATTACCTTTTTAACACTACTAGACCTCTTCATGTACTTACCAGAAAGCTGAGGCTCCACAGATTTACTGCAGTAGCCAGGTGGAAACAGATCTAGAGCCCCCCCGAAGCCCTCCTCACCCTCCACACACTTTTCATAGATCAGTGCTGGGTCTGGGACACAGAACAGTGTTTAGTATTTCAGTAGTAACAGCAAGTAATGCTAAATCTCTACATGGCGAATGGCATAGGAGTTCACATTTTCATCTGTATTTGTTTGTGTTTTTCTGATTACCAGTGTTATGTTCATTGAGGTAACACAGTTTAGAGTGTGTAATATTTGGATTAAGTACTTACGATTGCACAGTTTCTTTAGTGACGTGATAGAAGACAGGGAGGAAACACTGATTTTTCCCCCCAGTAACGTCTCGACAGGTTTGGCCTGTCTGAGGAAGAGCTTATATAGCTCTGTTTGCAGAGGAGTCAGCCTGCATGGAAACACATGACATAAGTGGTTACTATGTTTCTTAATGTTTGAATTAAACCTTTCCCTTCAGATATGGTTTCATGTGTTTGGGAAATAACAGGCATACAGTTAGTACGATGTACATACAGTATATTTGTATGTACATGCTTTTTGTGAAAATGAAAAATGTAACTATATCGATTAACATCTCTTAATTCAACATACCTGCAACACACAACCTGCTCAATCTTCACAGGGAGATACTTGGACAAGATATCTGATGTTCTCCTTATCAGACATCTGTGAAGGCACAAAATGCTCAGTATCACAGAGGGTCACTCAACAAAGACACAATGAATACAAACTTGTTGAAACTCATTGAAATGTTTGCATTGATTAAATGTCAATACATAAAAAGGACAATTAAAAATGACTGCAGAAACCAGAACATGTAATAATAAAGGAGGAAATAAAACACAAGTAGAGAACATCACATTTTGGAAATTTTGTATTAAACATAATGCCTTTATTTTTATTTTTTAAAGCCAGATGTCTCAAAACGAGTTAAAATTAAGGTTTATTAATTCAAAAATACCGGGTGGTGTTCAAAGAATAGAGTTCATTCGGTACAACAAAGGCAGCTTTGTGGATTCTTCAGTGTGCTAAATATCATACTAATTAAAATCTCATGTTTACTCACTGGTAACGTAGAAGCATATAAAGTCAAAAATGGACAAGGGTGAGCAAAAAATAAAAGTTGACATGATAAAATAATAATATAAATTAAAATACTATGTCCCACATGAAAAATGGATGTTTGAACTCACCTGTTGACGATGCCGATCAGCTCCTTGAGTTTTTCCTCTCCTTTGTGTCTGTCTCCATCACTGGCATCTGCATCTCGACCCTTGAGGATGGGCAGCTCAAACCTCTTTTTAAACTCCTGGGCTGTGCCTGTCATCAAGGGCAGAGAAAACAAAGTAAGAAACAAAGCACAAACTGCAGAAATAAATGGGTTTTAGCCTGTTGTGTGCTGCTTACCGAGGATCCCAGCATTGACAAAGTGCACCAGGCTGAAGTATTCCAGCAGGTCATTCTGGATGGGGGTGCCTGATATCAGCACTCTCCTCGTGGCGCTCATGGCATTTAGGGCTTGGTATGTCTGGTTGTCAGAGTTCTTCAGTCGATGACCCTGCAAACACAAATAATAATTTATTTGTTTGTTTGATTGATTGATTGATTGTCACCCAATAGGGACAATGCACATTGATAAACAGAAATATGAAATACAAGACAGAAACATGCTGGATTGTAGCAACAAAGCTTATTTACAATGGTAGTCGGTATAAAGTTTTCATCAAGTATGAACCACTAGATTAACAACTAATATAGTGTAATGTGAATGTGAGAAAATACCTCATCACATATGACAAGTCCAACTTTGCCCTTGTGCAAAACCTCAGCGTGCAATCGAAAGGTTTCATAGGAAATGATCAGGATTGGAGTGGGTGATCTCAAACCATACTGAGACATGAAGTTCACTAGTAACAAGACAAAAAAACAAGTCAGAAACAGGCACCCTCTCTTCAAATCCAAATGTCTTTAAAAAACACATGTATAAAGGTAAAACAGTATTTTATAAGTATTACGAGATTAAATTTTGCGCAATCATTGTGTCAATCTGTGTTGACAGAAGTGTATTTCACACCTTTTTGTTAAAAACAACTACACACTAGGTGTTTGCTCAGAGAAATCACACATTTGTTTACTTTGCAAATAAGAGTTGGGAAGTAAGCTGAGATTACTGGCACAGGGACACAGATATACAGATACTGGCTTATTAAGAGGATCAGACCAAGCCGCACTGAATACTGATTCACTGTCAGTGTTATATTACGCTTAAGCGATTAGCTGTTCTTATCACATCGATTACCACAGCTTCAAAGACACTGTGTCTGATCACAAAACCTATACCTAAAAAAAAAAAGAAAAACAATCCACAAAGATAGGACAGGGTCATTTCTAATATTTTTTGTGGTACCCCGACCTTTATTTGGCAACTGAAGGGATGATGATACAAAATAACAAGATTTCCTTGAGCTTCACATGTGATAATCATAATGAGAGGGAAGGGAGAGGAAGTACCTAGTTGTCTATCGATGTCATTCTTCGAACCTCCATCGATGGCCACCGGTGTGACGCGTCCTCCAAGCCACTTTCCTACTTCATTGTACCAGTTGCGAACCAGACTGGAGGGTGAGACCACAATGGCCTTGTCGATCTCTGGCTTAGCGTCAGGGCTTTGGCGCAGCAGGGTCCACATGAGCGCAATGCACTGCAAAGTCTTCCCCAAGCCCATCTCATCAGCCATGATGCAGCCGTACGATCCTGAGATGCGACGGCCTGTCACACACTCCCACAGGAACTTCACTCCCTTCAAGAAACCAATGACATACATACAGATGAAAAAATCCTATCGTACGCTTACCTGCTTTGCTGAAACCCCTCACATTTCATGTATAAAGAAAATTGACTGAAAGCAAGAAAAACATTTTAAGTTGACATTTCATCCTTTACGTCTCTATAGTTTAACAGTATTGTTGTGTTATCTAAATGTTATGTATCCTATTATGATTTTATTAAATATTAAATATAAAACAACCAAAAAACGTTACCTCTCTCTGATGGGGTCTGAGCACATTTCCTAACACTGGATCAACAACAACATGGACTGGTAGTTTTTCTCTGGGTAAGAAAAGTGAAGAATCCACAAAAAACAAGAGTTAGAAGATTACCCTATCAGATCAAACTCCATAAACAAATTAGGCTCAGTACATTTTATTAATATTTTCATTGTGTTTCATGTGATTTGCCTGATTCAGAAATGTTTGCTACTCCACAAGACTCTTGCATTTACTTGGTTGGGTACATAGAACACATCTGTTAATATAAGGGACTAATCCTACAAAACAATACCATTACTATAAGCAAACAGTTTCACTTGTTAAAGTTTCCCCACAAGAAGTATGGATCTTCCACTCGAGTACTATGCTTCATATATTCTGTTTGGAGCACCTAATTTACATTAAAGCTTTTTATAGAATCAACCGACATTATTCAATAGAGAGGGTGACCTACTTGTCAGCTTTGATCAGGTCATGAGCACTAAGAGAGGGAGGTTCATAAAGAATCAAAGCATTCTCTGTAAAAGGGTCGTGAAGTGATTTCCTTACTCCCGCACGCTTCAGACCAAGTGCTCTGATTCCCAGCGAACCTGTTTACAAATCCATCAAAACAACAGTAAAGGTAATGTATTGTAAAGGTATGTAATGCACTAGACATTTGCGAGAATAGACTGGATGAGAGAAGGGTTACCTGCATAATTTGGAATAGGAATTTTAAATGGCTTCGAGAGGATACTTCGAATAAATGCCTCCTGCAGAGAAGATTTAAAACTAGTGAGCTAAATACTGACATCATACTGCAACCTGTCTGATATACTTACAAACAAAAAAATATACAGACATTAAACTTGATAGTAGTTAACATTGCTTACATGCTTGTCACCATCTGTACATGCGAGCTGATTGCTGAGCTGTGTAAGAGGCCTTCTGAAGGGAGAAATATGGTTATCTCTCATCTCATTATCACTCTTTCTTCTTTTCTCCTGTGAAAAGAGAAACCATGGCATTCACTCATCATTGTTTTGCCCTTGATGAATTATAAACTGTGGAGAAACAGCTTTAACTTTAATGTTTATATCCCACTTATCTCCTCCATAAATTACATATAGGTAGGTGGAATGGTTTGCTGTTCCAGGCTCTTTTTGTGTCCACTCCGGTTTTAAAGCTGATGGAAAGTATGACGGAAGTTTATCAGACCAACTGAAGGGAGTCCACATGTCACTTCTCGTGCTCAACTTTAAATCTGTTACCATTAAAATATAAAATTAACTTTTGACAGCGCTCTGAATGGTGTGGCTTCTCATTACATCACTGATTTCATATTCTGCTGCCCAGTCACTTGTGTCATCCTCCTGACAATAACTGCTCTCAAGTCCCTTTAGTTGGTATTAAAACTAAAGGGACCTGCTTTACTCAGCTGCTGCCTCCAATGTCGAGTCCACATTAGGGTATGTTTAATTTCTATGATTTTAAATCTACTTTTTTTAAAAACCCTTCTAGTAAACATGCTTTCATCATGACTGCATTGGTTTGTTATTGCCCTTGTCAGGCTCAGTGGAGATGTAAATACGCTGCCCCGTGGTACAGGTGTCAATCACCTCCACATTAGGGATCGGTTTGTTAGCACACATTTTAACTCACTCACAGTTCTACATGTCCATTCTTCATCCTGGCAGGAATCATCTCCCTGCTTCCGTTTAGCCACCTGACTGGGAGCAAGACTCCTCCTCTGCAATACAAAAAAAAAGTTTTACACGGACACCGTAAGATCGACCTACTAGAGCAGTCTATATTACTATATATATCGACACTTTGCCGAGCTCACCATTTTCCTCGACTCCTCGACCTGCTGCTGCGAGTTTGCGCCCGGTGGTTACTCAGAAACAACTTCAGTGCCACGGAGGAGGCTCTCATGTTTCACTGGGACTCTATGGAAGAGTGAGCCTTACACACACTACATTGACATCAAGTCCAGTCAAATAAACACCCCTGAGTTTCACCGACCGTTTAGAATAGTGTTCATTTATCGTGACACGGCGCCAAACCCGTAGCTTACATTGACTCTGGTTGACGTTGTAGTTCGCGCTAAATGTTGCACAACACTACGGCAAGCCTAACAGGTCAAACTTCCTGCTGCTGCACGAGTGGTGTGTCTGCCCCCTGCTGGCAGAATATTTACATTGACCAAATGTATCTTGCTTACATTAACATGAACAACTTGGTTGTAAGCATTGCATCCATCACTTATCTCTACCGTGGTATAGATGTATAGATAAGTAATGGGTGATACGCTTACACAGGGCTACACACAGATATACACTGGCATACGTCCTCACATGTAAACCTCTGGCTAATCTAGACTCTCCAATCAAATCTGCATGTGTTTCAACAGTGGGAAAAGGCCTGATTCCCTCATTTTATGGTCTGTACTGTTTTACTTTTCCCCAAATCAGTCTATACATTAATTGAGCATTTAAAATGCTCTACTTATGTTTTGGGACCTGAAATATAAATGGAATGTGTGCCAACTAGAAATTCTTAATTTCATAAATCAAAGAATTTACTTTCTTTCTTTATTGTGGCTAAAAAAGGATATTTGTATATTTCTGACAATGAGCATAATAATAGGAGTCCATTTAAGAGAACGGTGGTCATTTCAATATGTGACAAACTATTCGAAACAAAAGTGGCAGCTTCTCCATACCATGCTGAGCTCACACCGTTACTGAGGCATTGTTATTTGTAGTACAATCTGTTCTATATGGAAGACCACAATGCCTTGTCCTGTATTTATGACTGGCCCTTAAGAAAGGTTTTATTTTGCTTAAGGCTGTTGGTAATGTCTGTTATCTTTTGATGCTGGTGGTTGTGTTAATAGCTCTGCTCCTGCATGTGGGGGCAGTGTGTGCTGCAGCGGCACACCTGGGATTACAGTGTTAACCTTATTAGATAAACATTTAAAGTTGTCTCTTTAAATACTCAGAAAGTAAGACGGGATAAGCATACAACATGTTCACTAAAGTGTGATACAAGCAGAGGCACAATATAAATATATACAATTGACTAGTGCAGTTTCTCGATGAAAACATGCCTCATTTCATAAATATTATATAAGTACAGAGCATTTTGATGAAGCAAAAGCACATTTTCTTTTTTCAGAAGGTGAGACTCAAGGCAGAAATATTAATGAGCTAAAAAACCTTTATTATAAGAATTGCAATAAAAAATATACTCCAGTGTTGACATTACAGAAACACAATCAAATGCACAACATGGTTTTCAGAATGTTTTATTGCTAATAATGTACAAAAAGAGTGGTCAGAAGGCATGTTAGAGTACAGTCAAAAATCGAATAAATACCAAAGATTATACAGTACCATGACGTATATGAAGGCTATGAAGTTTTCTTAGATGAGGTTTATAGGGATTTCTACAGTACAACTACTGGGTGGCTCACACAAAAATAGTGTATACATACATCATTTATTACTGGCACTATACAGCCCTTGGTAGTGTCCACTGTTCCCATGTTTAATGAATTAGCATAAAGGTTGTGATTAAACAACCCTGTCTCCTCAAAGTTTACAGTATGTACAACTTGACCACAGCGGCATTTTTTTTTACTGTGACAGGATCTGAGCTATGTTGTTGATTTATATATGTCTGTTTTCACATCAATAGCTGATTCAACATCCACCTGTAGCCACTCAATTATTGGACCACAGCTCTTGTTAAAGATAAGCGAAAGACACTGGTGTGTTTTTTTGCAAAAAAAGGATCACACTGACTTCAGAAACATGCTGTTTATCAGTCAACCACCATCTTTTCACTATCATAAACCAGTGTGACAAGACTCTTCATGTAACCCCAAACTGTTTGTGCACATTTTACATCTAATATCCACGCCATGATGACTCTGCTGCAGAAACAAACACAATGAATAATTCATTCAAAGAAAAATGTTGCCTCTGACAAAAACCCAACCGGATGTTATTTTTCATCAACAAAAACAGTTGGTGTTGCAATTTAGTTGTGTAAAAGTATAATTGAAATGACAGGTTTAAGACTATCTATCCTTTGTGTGTGCACTGTGAATGTGTGTGCGTGTGTGTAATAATTTTAATACATGGCTTTTTAATTGAGAATAAACATCCTCAGAGCAAGTTTAATGCAATTACATAATAAATAAATAATAACTTAAAACAATAAATACTCATACACTGTAAGGCAACATGATGCATAGCATCTAACAGAGCAGTTAAGTTTGGATTTTAACAGCCAAACAATATTTCTAAATTGTTTTATAAGTGTAACAACACAATGCTTATTTGTTACAGTGTATTCACAATAAAGGAATCTCTTGCCTGAGCAATAGGCAGATGATAGCAATCTCTGGTACTTATAACATCCTTACTTAACCCTGCTCCTCTGCCATCAGCTACCTTTGCCATATTAGTTCTACTTAATATTCCTATCATAACCTGAATTACTAAATCCTGAATCGATAAACAGAACACCAAAAAAGCAGACACGAATAATCAATAAATAGTAAACCCATTGGTGATTTTCATGGAAGATTTAGAGTACCGAAATAAAACAAATTGATTACCATGCATTTTTATGCCATTCTAAAATACTAATTAAATCATGAACATGTGGACAAGTTTGCTCTTCGTAAACCAATTGCTCTTTGAGGGTTACATTCACAACACAGGAAATTAAGTGAACAGTGTTGTCCAGCAGAGAGTAGTGTAGACCTGCTAATACTTACCTACTCAGTAGGTAGTTCAAGGTAGTCTTTTCTTTTTTTGCGAGACCAGAACTACATACACTAATATGTGTTACTGTACATGAGCGTCTGAGTGTTGGACTTTTTATTTTTCCTTTGGTTGGTGCTCTTTCAAAACTATTTGGCACAAATAGTTACCTAAGTCGGAATCATTATATCATCTCAACTCACTATCAGTGTCAGATGACAGCTGAGTTCTGCCTGCTTTCAAAGAATTTCACGTGTCAAATAAAAAGAGAAAAAAAAACATTTTAACACAGGCTGACAGCAGCGATGTCTGCTGCTCGACAAGAGACATAATCCTCAGTGTAGGAGTACACAATGGAGCTGTGAACAAGACACCAAACCTTCAGTTTCACACACTCATCAGGGGACACAGGCAGTGCAAGCCTGACCAAACAACATGATTTGTATTAATTTAAGTATTTTCTTATCTTCCATAGACAGAACACTTACTTGATAAACTTTGGTTTGAATCAACTGCTCACAATATAATGAAAAAAAATTGTAGTTGATGTACAAATTCTTGTCAAAGCATTTATCTAAGGGGCCCAACTGTGTAACCTGATAATCATGTGGACAAGACATCACATTATATCTGCAAAAACAAAGGCATGGGGAGCTGGTGACACCCAGAGACTATCACCAAAAAACAAATGCTATTTCAACTGACAGCTCCCAGTTACGTAGATCTCTTTTTTTTAAATGTATCTCCTGTAACTGCATCTCTTCCTCATATTACACTTAGAAGGGACGAAAAAAATGCCTATGGCAATTTTCAAGGGGAAACGATACACCTTGCAGTGCGTCACGTGCTGTCTGGTTTATTTATGTTCTAACTAGTATGTTAAATGTGCAAACCCCTTTTTTATTATTGGTTGGATGTAAGGATTGGAAGCTGAAACTGCCTTTTTGCATGACCGCAATATGCGTGTTTCACTCATGTTTCTTAAATGTCTCAAAAAGTCTCATAAATGTGCAGTCCAGCAGAGGTGTGGCCGGGGTGAAAACGTTCAAAAATCTAATGGCTATTCATACAACTGGTCTGTTATCCCCATGATACTGTACTCACATCGAGAGCCAGCATTTAAAATTATGAAACGGATTTTGAATTAATAGTAATAATGAGGAATAAAATGATTAGATAAGTAATATAAAAGGAAATGATCTGCATATAATAAAATATAATGTTGATAATTTTGCATGTAATGTAACAAGTTAATTAAAGTGAATGTGATTGTGTGAGTATAATTCTTATTACATAATAATTTCAGAGGCTATTTATTTATGTGAAATGTAATTGAGATAAGCTAATTTTGTGAGCAAAGACAAGCGTTGACAAACATCTGAAATGTTTAGTAGTTCTCATATGGCCCACTGCAGAGACCTGTCAAGCAACATAACTGACACTGGTATTTATTTTTTTCTCACAATGTACTGTAAGTTAAGTTATTACTTTAAAAATAATACTGAAAATAAAACTTAAAAACACAATAATGTTGTATTATAAGCAACATATTGCTGTAGAGCTAATTTTAATTGGAGGCAGTGTGTTACACTATAATCCTTTATTAACCTAAAGTATAGCTTACTTGTCATAACTATGATCTTTTCCTCAAATTCAACACCATTCTAATTACAATTTATAGAATTACCCTTGGCTGGCTGCCCTTCAACCATAGACAAGCACTCGAAACAACAGTTAAGCTGATTTAACCCTCTTTGTTATTGTTTTAACAGGTCATCTGAAAGGTGTCATGTCACAGCTGATCTGAAAATAGTCAAAGTGGTGAGAGGCTGTCTCACAGGGTGACGTTTGGCTCATGACAATATCGGTGATGGCGTTCTACTATAGAACTGTTGACAGAGTTGTAAACAAGCAGTGTTAAAACGATCGGGACCTGTACCACAAATCAGGGTTCTTGGTTAAAATCGACTTAGTTGATCCCAGGGGAAAATTTTAAATGTTTTAGCAACATAACATCGGATTAAACCATAGGTTTTCAGGGTTACACTGGTGGTTCACTTCATCACCATTGCAACTTAAGTTGCACAATTTCCCAATTGTTATCCAAGATAACAGATCAGATTATGGTGAGAAAAAAAATCTTAAACAATTATTGGCTACTACAAGGGTTGCATAGTCTTGTGCAGTTTTGGAAATTTGTCACTGTTAAAAGGGTTTTTCGGGGGGTCGTTTTTTTTCATCATTGTTGTTGACTTAGCGCAGAGGATGTTGCCGTTTGTAAAGATAACGTTTTTTTGTTTTTAATTGTGATTTGTGAATATGGGCGATAACAATTAAATTTGATACCTATAACTGAGAGTGTAACCAAGGTTATTTCCTGTTACTTCAATGTTCAGATCTTACATAAATGCTTTATATATCGCTTGTATGCAGGCAAAGTAGTAGATGCCTGCTAGTGCAATGGGAGGCAGTTATAATGAGCTAATAATATAGTGCCGTCAGAAAAGGTTTATGATTGTTAAATCAAAATTAGCCTAAAATGCGAACTATTAGGGGGCTTGTTTTCCCCTTCGGTGCCCCACCCACACTTGCCTGGTTTATGTCACTTCTGACAATGTGCCTCTGGCCAAAACAAGGCATCTTAGCAACACATTAATTGAAGAGAATACACAAATGCAGTGCTGCTTTTGCTCTAATAATGGAGTGGTGGTATTTTACTCGAAGTTAACGGTCACATTAACACTGTCCCTACGTTAGGCAGCGACAACTGTTTCTTTCAGTCTGGATTATGTTTCTACTTTGTATTTGTCTAAAATTATAGTTTGTTTGTAGAAAGTGTGCCCTGCTGCTTGTGGATTGGCGCGTGATTGTGATCATTGTCACATACTGTAAACTAAACCTATGTGCACACGCTCTGTGAAACATGTAGTAAGTAAGTAAGTTGGCTGTTGTTGGGCTAAATAAAGGCAGATAATGAGGAACTATCCTGCTTATGATAAACTTGCATTGTTGTTCCAGGCCCAGAGCTCGGTCAACTAGAGAACAGTAAGATGTGATTTGATCCTCATATTAAGCATAACATATAATAATAATTGAGCTGCACTGTACGGAAAGGAGTTGTATCACATGGTGAGAGCTAATGCTGGTCTTATAAAGATCATCATATTTACAAAAAAAAATGTTTATGTCATGAAAACTATCATCATATAAGTTTCCTTTAGAATGTCTTCACATCATTTGGTCTTTAAACAGGTAAAACTGTGTTTTGGTTTGTCTTGACTGTAACCCTAACCCTAACCCTAAACCTGAACAGAAGCTTTGTGTTTGAATGTCCATAAATCACACTTGTGACACTCATTTTCAAATGTATATTGTTGATATTTGACTTAAGGTTTTTCTCTACATAATCATGGCTGGAAGAAATTGAACATTATGAAACCTTTGAGCACAAAGTAACTCATACCCATGCAACAAATGAATAGTTTGTGTGTACAAACCAATGTTCACAACGTAATTAGTCATTCGTATCCACACCTTTGGCTCTCTTGAATACTAAAGTTCCCTTTAACGTTTTGTGAGCTTTGCATGCTCACTGTAAATAAAATGAAATTGAAATGATCTATTAAGCCATACAAATTCTAAATTCTACTGAGACAATAACTAAGCTGAATGATTAGAAATGTAATCAGTAACTCAAATTCCTCTTTCTGTGCTTATTGCTATTGCCATTGTAACAGACCTTCCACCTCTTCATGATGAAGGCAGGCATGCAGATAGCCTGCTGTTGCCACACCTGCCCGACATCCAAACCTCCATGAACAACTGCCGAGCTATTAGCAGAGGAGAAGCCCTGGCACCCAACTCAGGCCCACGCGTCAGACCACATGAACCAGGGTAAAGCCTCACAACATCCTGCGCTGTGACACAAGAGTTCCTCTGTGTTTGTGCATTGCAGATACACACTCGTCTCTGCAGTCAGCCCACACAACTGCAGTTGGCCGCTGAGAGCCACTTAATTGTCTGCCAAGAAGTCTGAGTGTCCATGAAGGACACAGTCTCGTAGCGGGTAGGCCGACAGCAAGGGTGACCGCTAACCTTTTTGCTGGAGATGCTCCCGTTGTCCATCAGAGTCCTGAGCGCCAGGTCATAGTTCCTGCGGTAGCTGTGGCACGTGCCTATGCAGTACTTAAAAAGGATGATCTCGTCCGAGTCATAGCCCAGGCCGAGGTCCCGCACCCGCATCTGCTTCCTTTCCAGGTGGCAGTCGAGGCCGCTTTTGGTCTTCTTGCGGTTCCGCCTCGACGTTCTGGGCAAGTTTGCATCGCGGGGGGAGCGCCGCCATCTGCCTTGCATGATCTCCGGGTCCTGCCTCATATACCACTCTTCTACAAAGTAAAGGAAATGCACAGTCCACACAGTGGAGGGTCAATAATTCGATATGTGCAAATAGTGTTAGAATTTTCTTTCTTAAGGGCTGTGGTAAGACACTGAAAAAGACACATTCACACAGAGACAACATTTTTTGTTAGCTTAATAAAAGTAGGTGTATAGCAGTTCAGAATATAATGTCCAAAATATTTGTGATGACTATACCTGTTAAACATGAGTTCAATTATAAACAGTTTTCAAAGGTCTTCAGTCCATAAAGCATATGAAAATTAACGATTTCATTAAGACAGGAGACATTGGACTACCTTCATTCTGAGATCAGATAACACAAAACACACATACTTTAAATACCCAGGAAGTTTGAACAGAACTGATCAGTCACGGAACACTATCAAAACAAATATTTTTTTCATCTTCCAAAGCAGTGGTTCTCAACTAGTGGGTCGAGGAGCCGTGTTGAGTGGGTCTCGGACAGTGACGGACTAGAACCAACAAATGGCCCTGGAATTTGCAACAGACAGTACAGTGTAAGTAACTTTAGATAAAAAACATTTATATGTGTTTTAAATGTGCATGAAAGTATCGTATATTATTGCACTATTTTTTGTGAAATAAATTTGAAAACTTTGGGTCGCGATTTTATGACGAAGGAAAAATGTGGGTCAAATGGCTGATGGACCTGTACCGGTCCGTGGACCAGTGGTTGGGGAAGGCTGATGTAAAGGGCCATTCGAGTTGGGGATTTTGCCTCAAAGGACAGTCACACTTTAACCATTTTAATTGTGCTGCTTTTAAGACCTCTACTTGTATATACTTTATATTATATTCACTTGATTATATAACCGTATTTTTCTGTACCAAACATGATGTTAGATGTTAGCACTTCTGTTTCTATTCTAGGTTAGAGCTAGGGTGTGTAACAAATCCAATTGTCTATTTTAGGACAGTTCCTAACTGACACATTACCCAATGACCCACACATGTCTAAGTAGCAGCTATAAAAGGAGCTATGATAGTATTCTCAACATTTTCATGGCAAATTGTTCCCTATTTCCATGTTATTACATTTATTTCAGATTTTCAGACCTAATATCTATTTCATTGTTATTCTCAAAAGTACCTAATGGTTAAACATGGCCAATTAAAATCATTTCTCAGGAGGTGTGATTCTTTTTTGGACAGAAAATCTTATCTTGAATTGTAGGGCAAATTGTTGTGAGGTTGTCACTGTACAGATTTTCTGTTATGAAAAAAGTTGGTTAAAAAAAGGGAATGTAAGCCCAATGGATTTCATTTGCGGTTCTCTTTTCTTAAGTTAAGATGTTAATTCACATCTTTACTCCACTACCCGGTAAGATTTCCTAAAAAAATCGCTTTTTTTCCATATTCCTGTACTGATTAATATTGTAATCGACATGTAATCGCATCTGCCAGCTAATGAGGAGTGAGAGAATAGAAAAAAAGTCAAACTTTCAAACTTTCTTTCAGGAATAAGGAGGGGACGATTTTTGTGCCATCTCGGAGAAATATTCATCACAATCAAAATATGCTTTATTGATCTTGATGATGATATAAGACAGTTTGTTAATATGGGTCCAGATGTTTCCTCTGACCTTAAGATACATAAAGGTGAACAACTTCTCACACTTTAGTTTATGTCCCGGATTAGAATGGAGATTGGAGACTAGCAGCAGAGCACATGTGTGAGTAAATGAATAGCAGACATGGGTATTTTAACAGGGAGTAAAGTTCTCAGAGCATAAGCTGGAGTGGTGCAAAACGTAGGCCCACTGCCACTGTGTGGCCTTAATATCAGCAGGGGAGGAGAATTGTTGGCTTGAATCCACCAGGGGATAAAGTTGTTTTCTTAGTTGCCAGGAACATCTCAAACAAGAGTTGGTCACTCCACTGTGCAGACATTGATCCAGCTATTTGACAGATTTTTACTTCCTGACCTTGGGTATGGCTTTGCCCTGCGCTCTCTCTGAATTCTTCCACGCAATATTTTCCTCATGGGATGATTATTACCACTGTAGAAGGCTCATTTACAGTTTCATAGGTGCATGTCGGCTCATGTCTTGATGTTTACAAAAAAGAAAACTTGTAATCATGTGGAAGAAAAAGATGAGAAAAATGCACTGAAATATTCCCCAGGCAAAATGAACTAGGCTTTCTCCGTCACACTTTGCTCAGGTACATATCCAGCCATGTTAAAACATGCCACATGGATCTGCATTATTTCATGCAATTATACAACTATTCCATGTTACAAGTGAATTGGGCAATGATAAGGTATTTGTGTCTAACAGTGCTAAACACTGTTTTTAGTCTGCATGCAGTCATGAGAAATATTTTGTGTAATCAGGAACATTATACTGAAAGAATGCAGCATCACAGCAGAGATACTGTCTATAGCCCCAGTGACTCACACATCTGCATCAAAGACTGGAGTAAGTATGTAGCCTCTATGCTTGAGTTTATATAGGCTTGGGGGTGAAGACGTGTCATGTCAAATATTTTAGACATAGCTAACTTCCACAATAATAGTGACATTTAAGAAAATGTGTAAAAGGAGATTCCTATTGTCTGACCAACAGATCATACCATAGTTTTGCAGAATTGTTTATAAATATACATGTATGTCTATACTGTATATATATATATATATATATATATATATATATGTCTCTCCCAGAAGTGAACCACCTTTATTTATATCCTAGTGTTACTATTAAAATGTACTTCATTTTGCCATTCAAAACCTATTGTTGGATGAGAGTATTATTATTTTCTATTTCTTCTTCTATCTACGTTTTTTTTCTTTTTTATAACAGCATCTCTGTTAATGACATTACATTGTTGTGACATATGAATATGCTTATATCATTTCCAAATTATTTGTATTATCTTTCTTTGTTTACTCTGTAAGCTTTGGCAATGTTTGTCCATTTAGGGGCTATTACCCTGTATTAACCAGCACTTCTCTAACTTACCAAGTCTGTGATTGGTTCCATAGAGGCACATTGTACCTATGTATTTAGTCTGGCATTCATGCTTGAGGCAATAGCATTTTTTCTAGCTTGTTATTGAATGTTGTTGGGTTAGGGTTACCCTATGTACTGTTTAAGGAAGAACAGAACCCCCAATGACTTGAGGTGTTTTTAATTCTTCCCTTCCCTTCAAATGATCTGAATTGTGTGGTGACCCCGCATTTCATCCACATCTTCACCAACAAGATGAAAACCCAGATACAGCAGAAAAACAGGATACAGCGAATACAGCCAATTAACTTTGATTTATTCGCATTTTTTTTAATGCATTAACAAAAACAATATTATTGATGGCCAAACCAAGCACCCCTTATCAAAGTGATGGTGTCAAGAGATGTATTTTATTTCATGTTTTTTTCATTTGTAAGTTAGAGAATGCATTTAACATAAAAGAGACCAAAGTCTGGTTTTGATACACACCACAGTGGTAGAAAGAAAAGCAGACATACTGTATGACCTATAGCCGTTGATTAGGTTTCTCTGCTGGCTGTGATGAACCATACTATGATGCATGACAGGAACCTGCACTCTGAATAATTATTTTTACTCTGTTATACAAAGGGGCCCCCTGCTCTGTTGACCAAGGCCATACCCAAAGTTGAAAACTACCAGGCTAATTTCCATGGGCTATATTAGTTATCCAGGAGTGACATGCTGATATGGTATGGCCTTCTGCTCAGATTTATGAAGCTTTGTTTTCAGTATCTGAGCTGAAGCGTGGACTAGAAGGGAGTACAGAGTTTGTAAAGACCTGGCAGTTTATACCTGCAGGCACCTCACCCACTTAGGATGCTTTGTAAAGCATAGCAAAATGCACCATAAATTAAGTTTAAAACAAATAGTGGATGCCAAAAAAGAAAATGAAAAACTTACCAAAGGCATCGGGCCTGGGTACATGGACACGGCTGTTCTGTCCCATGTCCTCTGCAGGAGTCCAGGAGGGCCGCTGGATATCGGACTGAGCCTCTTTACTGTCCTCCTCAGAGAACACATCGTTCACCAGCGTCAGCAACGATGCCATCACCCACAACATCACCTGACGGTACAAAGGCATACACTGTCACAGACGACACAAGTCTCAATTTTGATAAGTAAAAGTTTTTGCCAGAAAAAAATAAAACTTTCTACAGATTAGAAATGACATCTAATATTTAATGTGAAAGGCATTCCATTTGATTACCTCAGGTGAAAAATGTATATAACCACTTTGGATAACTTTGACATCAGCGTACATTTTTATTGCAAGTGACACTGTGAATGAAATATGGTTTAAATGACAACGTGAATAATGTAGACTTATAGAGGCAATCCTTTTCAGGAATCCTTCGATTTGAAGAGTGTTAAGTGTATTCCGATTGTCACCTAATTAAATTAAGTGTAACTTTCATTGGTAATTACATCTCCTAAAGTAGAGAGGGGGGCATACCAGGCATGCTAGACCTTCATTGTCATAGTGACAATAAGAAAAAAAAATGGCTCAGGTTAACACTTTGGGTCTTCTCAAGCAAACTTGTTTTGGTTTAGTGAAACATTTGAGATGGTCAGTTTCCCACCTCCTTCCAACGCGCACCTCCTTCTAACAGGCTCTTTGATACTGCATAACTTCATCATTTGCTTCTGCCATAACTCCAATGGCCACTAGAGATTACGTAAATGTGTATTACTCAGTGTTGGGCACGTGTTATTATTGTGATAACACATCTCACAACTCATTAACGCAATCAACAGTTTTTGCTGCTTCCTGATACTTCCTCATAAAATAAATATGTGCAGTGTTTCCCCTACCATTACCTTGGGGGGTAAACGCTTATGTTATTTATCTAATTTATGTGCCACATTTAAGTTTCAGTCTATACTGCGTTGTTTTGATGGTTTGATTGGTCGTTAGGACTGTGTATCAAAACAGTGATTCATTCGCTTACATTCTGTAAATTACAATCTAACAGTGATAGAAGCAAAATCCTATTGACTATTTAGACTTGTTACAGCAAATATTGGTTTATAAGCTTCATAAATCAAAAAGCATGTAACTAGGTTATGTTTTATTCGCTTGACAGCCCTAGTAAAAATAACTTATTGTTGTTATATTTCAATATTTCATGTTCATCATGTTTTTCTCAAAAGATAGTTAATTAAATACGAACATTTTTAGAATGTACTTGTCCTTTTTCCTTAACCAGCCCCTTAAGATCAAATTGAGCTGAATTTGGCCCTTGACAAAACATAGCTTGACACATGTGTGCATTTTTGCACCCTTAACCAAACATTATATAGAATCAAACCACAATAAGACAATAAGACACGACAATAAGAAAGCAAAGATGCCCTTTTAAAACACTGCTGCATAGTTCAGCGATTGGACAAATCTTCATTAAGTACATATGGAATATTTTACCGGAGAGTAGAATCTTGACCAATTAACAGTTTGTTGTTTGGATAAAAACGGTGTTTGACGACAGACTTTGCCATCTCTGAGTCATACTACTAATATTTTGCATTTAATTTAGTGAAATACAGTTCAAAACACATTGTGGAAACGGAAAGCTTCCTTGGCTAAGCTGATCCATCCAGTTTGATCAGGTCTTCTGTGGAGTCCCTCTCTTTCTACAGTACATTGGTATGGGATACATGGGATAGCTGCAGGTGACACCAGCACCTCTTTAATTACTTAATTGACATATGACCCCATGCGGGTGAGGTTAATATTTTAACATCCCTTATGAAATGAGTCTCTCTGTAGTGTCTGGCATGACCGTAAGGCCCAGATCAAATGTGCAATGTAGTGTAAAGTTTATGGGGGTGAAACCTATATGATGGTCTGAAATCCTACTGGCCTACTTTTTCCTCTGACTCTTGTTCCCTCTTTCATTGATGAAAAGTAAAAGCCCCGGAAAACGTGGCTGCAATGCTTTCTCGGATAGAGACAGCCTGCTTTCTGATTAATGAATCCCAGGGTGGCACTTGAACAAGAATTCAGAATTAGCTGGGAACTTTTATCTTAATGTAGGTCATTTACCATCAAAAGGAAAGACTTCCGGTGCACAGCCTAGTTTGTATATAGCATACTGAGAACTTAACAATGCACCCGACGGAATGTGATAGATAGAGAACCCTCACTGATGCTACATCTGTGGCCAGCTTTGCTGTGAAATATGCTCACCTTCCAATTCTTCAGGTGATGCTGGGTGGTCGACACTTCCTGCCTCCACCAGCTTTTTCCATCTGAAAAGACAAAAATGCTGACAATAATACAGAAAGGTACTCTTCATTCAGGGGTCTAATTGATCATAGTTATAAAAGCCTGGTATTTAAAGTGTGATCTAAGTTCAGAGCAGTGTTTCTTAAACGTTTCACACCAGGGACCAATTAACCAATGAAAAAAAGAAAATCCCAAACCAGGGTGGAGGGGGGTACAATGCGAATCTCCGGTGTGTGTTTACAGGGGTGTGTGTCTGTGTGTTCGATGCAAGTCTCCCTTTTGTGTTGACAGATGTGTGTCTGAGTTTGTTTGTATGCATGCGATGAAATACAATTTTTTTTCTTCTAAAATTTAAGTTGTGCAATTGATTAAACTAATGTAAAAGAAAAAGAAAACAAGTCACCCAGTTTCTTGGATAAATGGCTCCTCATGAATAACAATGGTGAATGAAAACAAACATCATTTTAATAATTCATAGTTGTGTGGAGCTTTGTGTTGATGGTTGACTGAGTTGTATTTTAAAGCTTGGTCATACTTTCTTATTGATTGTAACAATGATAGCTAATCTTATTTAAGCTATTTGGCCTTGTTTGAGTCCAGTCTTGCAATTGGCCTGTATATGATTTATGTTCATGTGAGCATTTTAACAAAATTTTCTCATGGCATTGATGACTACTCTCCATGTGTTCTTGGTATGTCAGTCCAACTTTTGATGTCTTAACGTATTATGTGAATTCAACTTTCAGTGTATATCACCGCTGTTGATTTCCTTATGCAATGCATGCGATACGATACGAATATTTTTTTTTTAAACCATATGGCAATTGTTTGCATAGACTTTACGTTTTCATGAGGTTTATTTTGGATGTGTTTGGATTGTGCATTCAACTGTTTTGAGCCTCCTATGCCATGAAAATAAAAGGGCAGCTATGGAGCTCAGCAAAGACAACAACAGAACAAAATCAGGAAATGCAGTCTTTCAAAATTCACTAAACAGGCAACACACCTGTAATAAAAGAAAACACATACAAACAAATCTGGGGTCCAATCCAAAATACTTAATATAGTTAAAAGCACATTTTACAGCAGTAATACAAATGCTTTCAAGTTCACTCTCTATAATAAAATGAAGATGACAACCAAATATCCACACAGTAAGTGGAGTCTTCTTCTAACAGACATAGATTATGTTTTTTAACCAACCGGGATGTAAAAGTAGAAAAACAAAGCAGCAAAGCCGAAGTTTATGTTGAGCTCTTAATAGCTGTGTGTTTCCTAAAATAGCTTAGCCTCTGGTCTGCTACCCTCAGTAAAGCAGGCATGGATATAGTCGGGTACAAGAGGAGGTTTGGCTCAGATTACACAACACTAAGTGTGTGTAAATGATAGCCTGCAATGACACATTAATGTCAAGCTTCACTGCAGCTAGTGCCGTGTAGAATAGGCAAGATTAACTTGACTGACACAATTATATATACACTATACCTTGCACTTTCCTACACTGCACTGTGTACAACCTGTTAACGTTTCTATTTATTTAAATAACACAATTTCAGAAGGATGTCATCATGATAGCATATTTACCATTTAATGACCAATGATCAGTTCATCCAAATAAGATGTCTATTATCTAATTAGTTGCAAAACCTATTACACCATATAAAATAATTTTCTGAATTCATAGTGATGTCTTGATGACCTTGCTCCTGTCATCATAAATTACATTTTCCTAGACATTTTATAGTGAATCTATGTCTTAGTTTTATAGGATATACTTTGGAGTCATAATGGAAGGAGGCATTCAAAAATCACTGGACTTACACACAAAATAGTGTTGTTTGTTTCCAGTTTGGTACCAGTGGCCATTGTTATCAATCACTTAAAATCCTTAAATATATAATATAATAACATCAAATCAATGTTTTAATACATCTATCACTTTGCAATAAAGGTGTTCTAATAATGATTAATTACAGTAACCTTCGTTAACATGTCTATGTTAGCTTGTTATACATGTGGCATGCAAAGATGATCATATTTCCATAAGTATTCCTAAAGGCAACTAACCTTTGCCACGGATCAAAGTACTGATCATGAAGACTTTTCATCTGATTGGAGCAATAGAGCAGAGAGGATGAACAACAAACAGTATGTACTTTTACCCTTTACAGTATGCAATACATTAAAACGTCTGTGGAAAGAGGAAAGATACACTATAAACAAACGCGGGCCTTAAAGGATGAATGAGGGATATAGTTATGCTTCTTTGAAGATACATTTCTTGGCAGGGTTTGCTAAGAGGAGGGTGTTATGGGCAAATGTAGGTTGTAAAACATGTAAACCCAATGTGCACACAAACAAGAAACAGTCAAATGAATGTGTCAGATGACACCCATTAAGGAAATGTTCTTTTGTTATGCTGGGAAAATTCATCAAATCAATTCTCTTGTGAAGGGGTTAGTGGTAGAAACCCAAAACATTCAGGCTCACAAAGATAAACAGGTCAAGTATTTGATCAAGGAAGCTTGAGAAGGCACGATGAGCCTATCTGAGCAACCACCATTATGCTCAGTTAAAATAGCTGAGAGCTGTTCAGTGAGCAATTCTTTTGTTTAATTCTTGTCTTCAGTGTGACTTTTTGATCCAGCACCTGTACGGATTTTGGATGTGCATGCAACAACTACTACTTCCTTTTTTGTCCAAAAAGTGATAGTGACTCATCAAGCCCCCAAAGTTAATTCCCATGACATTGTGCAGAATCGCAGCGCCCAAAAATGCAGAGACAGCGGGCTGTTTAGGTTTCCCTGTGTGTGAGCGTGACTAGTGTGAAGCAGACGTCCAGGAAGTTGTTCCTGGACGTCTGCTTCAGTTGTTCTTTTCTTTATGAAATGACTCATTCAACACAGGTTATTACATGGTCTCCATGATAAGTTTGAGACTACCCTGTCTTGAGTGTGAGCCTGGCTACAGGAGGCACTAATTAGGATATCAGCATGTCAGGCAACCTGGAACACGTTACCACTGGTTACACAAATATCCTTAGCCATTAGTCTCACAACATTGTACTTTTGAGCTGAACCAACTTAGAAAGATATATTTGCTACCATGTTAAGGCATATTATTGTATTATAAGACACAAATAACCGAACATCACTGCATGCTTTTAAATTCTACTAGAGCTGAAATATACAGACACACAAATTGATCGAGTGCCGCTCCATAACAGAATGTTAGTGTGTAGATAAATAACGGCCCCTATCCTGGTTCACGGTGTACTCTCCTCTTGGTAAGCTGTTGATAGGCATCTTCTTTTCCAACTCACAAATCTTCTATTTATGTTCATATAATCTTCACAATATTTAGGATTATCGAAAAACACAATCCACAGCTATGGAAACAACAGGGGACTGAAGACAATGTGTGTCCCTTGCTCCTAGTTACGGCACAGAGTTTATGACATGCTTTATTCAGGTCAAGATATGATATTCAGGTTATGAAACATGATTTTTACCCTCATGCAATGAAGGAATATCCACTTCTTGAGTGCTGTGAAAGATCACAATCATGTAAGGTGGAGTGGGAAGGCAGGGCCACTAACATGATCTCTGAACGCTTCAGTGTGGATCAAAATATATCACTCCAAACCAGGGCTAGGCAACTTTGGGGATAGGGAGGGCCACAAAAAATGGTGTCCTAACAACCAGAGGGCCACATTGTGACCATGCACTTCCACCAGTAGGATATTATAACCCCATCATATAATTAGCCAACAGTAGCAACTCATTTAACAAAAATAACTAAATATACACAATTCTTGCTTACAACTGTAAAACCAATAATTCTTCAACATTTTCTATGTTTATACATTGAATCACTGGCCGCACAAAGTGATGGTGATGGCAACATGCGGACTGCCGGTGGCCTATCCCTACTCCAAACTTTAACTGGCATCAACTTGAGCTGAATGCAAAGATCCACGGCCAATATAATATATTATGCTCGTATAAGTAAAGTGATTATGTACTATGATTTGAAGCTTACCAAAAAAACGGACCTATGCTTATTCACCTTTAACTATAAGACACAAACACTTGGCTCAAGCTTCTGCCAAGTCTTCTTTTGTAAGCACAAACACCTCATATACCAAAGAGGTCATCTGTCCTTCTGCCAGCCTTTTCACTCACACTTACATGCAGGTGATATAACGCTAATAAAAATAGAATGCCTAAGCTCTGGATAGGTTTTCATAGGGAATATTAATCATTTTTTAAATGTAACAGTGTTGGTATTTTACAAGACAATTTGTCATTATTTGTGCCCCTGTGCCAGGATTTGCATTATAACACTGATAATGACAGCTTTCGATTGAGCAGTGTTTCTCAAACTTTCTGGAATGACCCCCAAGTGCCTGCAAGACTCGCATCGCACAATGCCCCCCAAAAAAACACAAACAGGAGACTTGCCTTGCACATAGAAAATGCACCCCCTCAACACACACAGGAGACTCGTATTGCACAGAGACACTTATTAGTTGGTCCTTGGTGTGAAAACGTTTGAGATACACTGCAATAGAGCTATGCTAGTCCAAGGGCACTATTGTGCATGCTTAATTTAGCACTTCACACTGTCTCGCCCAAAGACAGTTGCAGAGAGGAGAAGCCTGGGATTAAACTAATACTCTCCCTCCTGAGCCACAGCCACCCTGTGAAGTAGTGGAAGTTGTGTCGTGCTTTCAAATATATAATGGACTGAAAACCTTTAAGAAACCAGCAATCCAAATGACTGGCAGCTGTCTCACAGCAAAGAACAGCTATTGTTTTGTTGCAAATTAGGACCAAATTTTCCACATTAGATTAGCCCTGTTGATCTGACCCCCTGCTTCCATCCCACAACTTGGTAGTTATTGTCCCATCTGTGATTGACTCTGTAAACCATCTGCCACATGTGTCTGCTTTGAAGTAACTGGCTTCATTATAAAAACGTTGTCTTCTCTCAGTCGTTTGTTACCAGAGAAAGCTGTAAATATTCTGACTTAACATGTGATATCAGTTTGAGTACTACGTTGACAAGTCAGTTCAGTACACCTGACAATGCTGGGACAAACAGCTGACTGATTTATCCAGTTATTGAGCCACTTTATGCAGCAACAGTAAGACCCAACTCCCTCATAAAAACTATGTTCCTACACAACTTAACTGCAAGAGGAAAAACAATTGTGGGAAACATATTTGGGACAGGAGGTATGTTTCTTATTGGCATAACGAGGATTTGTTGTTCATTAACCAGCCTGTGGATGGAAACCCCAGTCTCTGGTGTGACAGTCATGCAATTTCCCAACCAAAAATGAATCTACTACTCTAACTAACTAACTACTATACATTTTATAATTAAAGCACACACTTTCTTCTTTAAAAAAGGCAGAAATTGTTGCTGCAGAAAATGATCCAGCCATCAGTGTCAAAACAACTACAAAAACTAACATCATGTTTTAGTGTCCAGGGTTTGACCCGTATACAAACAGCGATATTCTTTTTTTGGTGTGCTTCTTTATTTAATGCCCCCACATAGAAACACAGAACATTGCACAGATAGGAGTCACTACCACCAATGAGTTTCATTCAATAGGATGTAGATTGAATATACTATATGGTATATGGTGGAAATAGTGTCTCAGATTTCTTGGAAAATCTTTGTCTATCTACCATTTCTGTTGTTCTTCTACAGCGAAAGAGCAAGAGTGTATTTTGGAGTAAAAGGTAGAGTGATACTTACAAAGGTTAAATAGCTAAACTGCACTCTGTTCAAAAATTATCGGTTTTCAGCCAATATGTAGAGCACAGCTTATCACAGCATGTGTGCTGAGATCTGCTGCTAGGAAGGGAGAGTAATAAAACAAATGTTACTGTACAGTAGCTTTGTTTGATTGATATTGCATTGTATTGCGCTATGCAAATACACATACATCTGATGTCACATTAGTCCAGCAAATGAGATAGGGAGAAACCGATTCTAGTCCAGTGGACAACACAGAAGGAGCATTTAAATATCGCCACATTACACGGATGTGCCCAGAATAGACATTTCAAGAGAGAAGCAAGTCACTGCTGAGCCACAGCTTATCCAACAAATCATATAGTCTCCCAAAAGGCTTGTCAACTTCCACATTTCAACATTTCACACAGTCAATAATTATGGTTGTAATAAAGGATCAAACTTACTAACATTTTTATGTTTGAAACAAAAGTAGCAACACGTAATTATGGACTCGGGATAGTAATACTAATATCGGGAATAATAATAGTAATAACAATAATATTGTGAAACCACCACATTATTCAAGCACAACGAATCTTTAAATAATGAATGGATACAGTAGTTGTATTCTCCCAGCAGTGAAGTTTCACACGATTCTGCCAGACAGTATGACCTTTTCAAAATGAGCCCACTAAAAACTGTCCTCAACTGGATGAGCTGCGAACTCTGGAAGGCTGCAACTTAACAATCTGAATCATCATCATCATCATCATCATCATCATCAAATACATGTAAAGACACGTGGATCCGACCAAATGTGACACAGCCGACTGTGTGTCATGTACTTAACTAGCCAATGTATATATATATGCATATGTTTCACGGCGTACCTGTTTGAGTTGAAGTTAAGGAGCTTCCGAAAGTTGTGTGATTGTTCTTATTTGTGGTCTTACCTTGGCGAGGTACCCGCCCGATCATGGACGCAAGCGTTGAAAGCTGCGCCGTCCCAGCAGTAATCCACGCTGCGCTGCTTCCGCGCTTATATCCCGCGGCATAGTGGCATACTGCTGACTCCAGAGCTCCTCATGGTTGGAGACGGACGCTGTCACTGGGGGAGACAGCGCTGGCCTCAGGGCCGAGCCGAGTGCGCTCAGACAAGCAGCTGATGAACCCCGGGAGCAGCCGTGCGTCCGGCTGCAAGACAGGTGTGGGCCGTCCAGAGACTCCCCTCCAGATGTGTGTGTTTGTGTGTGTGTGTGTGTGTGTGTGCGTGGTGTCATGTTCCCTCCTCCATCACATGATCTCTCTCTCTCCACTGTGGTAGCAGCCACTTATTTACATAACTTCATAACAAGGGGACTATTTCTTATTATATTTTTGAACGCACTTATTGTAAGTCGATTTTGCATAAAAGCCTCTGCCAAATGTAATGTAATGTAATATTTCAAAGCATTTCTCCCTTCAATACATTATTTTACAATTTTATTTGGAGTGCTTCAAAAATATAGGACCTGCCTTGCAAAGTAGGGTACTGTATTTTAACATTGGATTGGCTGCATTTCCACCCGTTTTCAGTGGAACAATGCTTACAATGACACATCACTGTTACAGTCATCATCATCAGCGATGTTTCACGTGAGCACAATGAAAGAAGAAGAACAATACAGTACAGCAATATAGGATGGATAAGCAGGTGTTTATTCTGTTCCACTATATTTGCAGGCACTCTTCATTGTGGCACTCTTTGCTTTCACTATGAATTGTCTCTATGAAAGTCAAGAGAAGAAAATACAGAATGTCAGCAACTGTGAGCGAGATAATATCTGATACCTTTACCGCTGAAGTCAAAAGTCAATACATAGTTTGAGTGCGAAACTGTGTCTGCAAACTGCTCAGATAGAAACATATTTCCTACTTGCAAGTGCTGGTGTGCAACTCTCAATCCTGTGTGACTTATCAAGATTGGCCAAGGTTCAAGTAAAACTCCGCTCCAGCCTTTTGTAAACCCCTCTCCAGTTCGGAACAGCCTCTCACCCCTCCACACAGCATCTCCTGCAGCCCCCCGGGCCAAAAACACGAGATTAAAACCCTCTGAAGGCTGAGGCTCCTTCTATGGGCAGAGGTGGTTCGCTGATCCGGCCACCCTCCACCGACCAGCATCTCCCTCTCAGCCTGAAAGGCTGCGTGATGTGCGCGGGTGACAGTGCGGTGGCAGAGGCCTGACAGAGAGGCAGCAGGCCAGGAGACAGTAGCTCAGAGGGGCACTGAGGAATGACCTGGGTCCCACCTCTCTGGCCAAACATTTATTCTGGAAGACCCTGCTCAGTGAGCTAAAGCAAGCATGCTGCACCGGAGGACCCACCTGCCACCACCCAGAAAGCCAAAGGAGAAAACTAAGACAGGCTAGACATCCTATTCATTCAAGCACTTCACTTCTACATAATCTACATGAAGCCTGAAATGTAAAGTAGATACAACAACTTCGATATGACTTCTTAGAATAGAATCAGAAGCAGTAAGAGGAGTTCCATATAAAGGAAGTGAAGCTTCCCAGTTCAGGACATATTTTAGATCATGTCCTGACCCAGTCAGCTCTAATGTTGACATTCATATAAAAGATCAGCCTCACATCAATTTGTAATCTTGTTTGAGGGGGGTTCCATCTTTAATATTTTGTAATCAAACCACAATTTCAATGTATTTGAAATGAGATGAGCAGATGCTTGGGACTCTAATGTGACTTTTTAGCCTCACAATCATCTTTCCCAATCTTGCTCAGTCCAAGACCTGAACATGAACACACAGGTTGTTATGTGCGTTGCTTATTGTTGCATTGTGTTACTCTCGCCTGTCAAGGTCTCAAACTTGGAATGCTATTCCCACACTGTTGTCTCACATAGTCAGTCAGTGTTGAACATTTCCATTGCTTACAATGATGCTTCTCAATCCCATGCAATGGAGAGGATTGTCTTGCCTGGTTCACCTCCCCTTGGTCCAATAATTAAGACTTGATGGATCATTTTGCTCCAAACCTAAATCCAAGCCTTGGTATAATGACGTTATCCAAGCAACAGGATGAATTAATGTAGGAGAGAGACAACGCATTCGAATAGAAAAAGTCTTTAAGGCCAGACATTGTTTTTGACACATCATCTGCCTCTCCACAAGCACAACTTTATAACAGTGAGAATTTAAAACGTATCATTGCCCAAAGGTTTAACAGTTCTCAACCTATTTTGACTCTGGATTGATCATTGAAGCAATCATCTTTTGATGGGGTCTGTGATTTTGAACAAATCTCCTTCTATTTATTTAATAAATGTAAAAGTTCATCTTGTGTTTTTCACTCTCTGAAAGCTGAATACTACTCAAGCATCTACAGCATCTTCGGAGAAAATAGTTCTAGCATCACTTGGTTTCGATGCGCCACAGTTAGCATTTTGTTAAACTGAGGTGGCCCCCCAGGAATAGACAGAGGCAGTCTGCCACAGTCATCCATTGCTCTCCAGGAAACCATTCCATGAGCTACTCCCCGGCAGGGAGTCTCATTCACAGCCTGCCCAGCCACTGAGAAAATACCAGCCACCTGCTCAGGCCAACACAATGGGGTCAGGTAGAAGTGCACCTGTGCTGCAAAAAGAGTTTAAGGTGTACTTCAGAGGGTGGCGGTTGAATGAGTGCTTTGGGGAACTGAATAAATTCCTCAATAATTACGTTAAATAATACAAAGAAAGAAACAAAAACCAGGCTGTTGAAGATGTCTTGAATCTGTTGTAAATGTTCAATAAAAAAAAATTGAGTGAGAACTGGTTTAATCCAATTATCATGGTGAATAGATGTTGACATACATGCAAAAGCCAACTGCTCTCCACAGCTTTTCCAAAAGATGTGGTGACGAGATTGCAGTTGATGCATCTGGTGATGGACAGTGTGGATCCCCCAATGGGTATCATGCATCCACTCTGTATCTGTTCTAATATCACGTTCTTACAGGCAATAATATTGTTTCACGCTGAAGTACACCTCAACAACAATTGCCCCAGAAAATATGCATTTAAAGACCATAGCTTTCAAAGTTCATCAACTGATTTCTCAAACCAAACCACTACCACTCAGTGCTGGTCAACTATCCTTTTACACATTTACCTATTCTCATTTCACATCGCTTATTGTGAGGCTCATCAAGACTGTTTAAATACTTTAACCTAGTGTGGAAAGGAATCAGGTGGGGCTGACTGTAGAGCATCGGGTTGAACAGAGTACCCCTTTACCTTGTGGAATTGGAATGGCTTATGAAGAGATCTCTCTCTCAAGCTGTTCTCAGATTGAAACTCTGGAAATTGTCCGAAGAAGTTGGGTCTGGACATTTGTCTTGGTTAACCAGAAGGCAGCAACACACAAACAATGTTTACTTGCTGTGATGCTTCATTCTGACGGATGAGAGACTTTTCATATTAAATATCAAATTCTGTCCAAAATCAGAGCAGAGATCTGAGAGGGAGTTGACATCGCTATACCCAATTCAAATCTTTCAAGAAACACAAGGCTATCATGAACCAAATCTGTGTAGGTCACCCACAGCTCCTTATTGCAGACAACTACAGGAAGCACAGAGCCTTAAATAAAACGTTATGTAGTCGCTTCACACAAACACAGTTGATTGTGATGGCTGATGATAATTGTATCTGTTATTTATCATCAACAGAAGTTTGACGAGCCTGGAGCTTTGTTCGCATCATCTCTGACATTAGAATATTTACAGCTAGAAAGTAGTTTCCTTTATTTTGAGAGCTTTCAATCTCACTTAGTTTTTGGTTTTGTTTTTTGTTCATGTTTACAGTCGTTGAGTTTGACTGTAGATGAGCAGAACGGGCTGCTCTTTGTGATTCCCGCTGACAAGATGAGGGGATAATTGCACAAAAAGGCTGCCTCAGGCGACCTTCAATTCTTAACAACATAGTTCCTTTCATAAAACACTTTTTCTCATGCAGAGTCCCAAATCCACTTTTGATGAGTTATACCCTTCAACCCTGGCACTTGCATAAGTCCAGTCTGCTCTGCCGCCATGCCAGGCCCTTCTTCTCACCCTACAGTGCATCTGACCGGCTGCACCTGATTATTTTCTCATAAATCTCGGCCAAACATGGGCCCTCTACGCCTCACTTCCCAAAGGATATAATTAACTTTTCCAACAGAATGATGGTTTAACCTTTCAGGGAGAAACTGATGGCTGAAAACATTTCATTTCAATACTAATTTAAACTCACTTTAGCGCCTGTCAGTATGATGTATTTTCAGCTGTTTGGTCCTCAGCTGCGCAAACAGTGCAGTTAGTGCAGGATGAATGATGTGGAGGAAATGGGCTCTCCGGAGAGGCTACGCAAACCGCCGTCTGACCTCCTATCATTGTCATATCACGGAGTTTGGCTCGTAAGCCTCCACTTACATGTGACTGCGGAGCCACACGCAACACACGGTTACTGTGTGTTACCGAGTGACAGAGCGATGAGAGCTGCCAAACATTGCATGCATCTTCAGTCACGGACAATTACAACTGGCAGCTGATGTTAGGGAGCGGACAGGCACAGACAGAAGTATCCTGACGAACTAACCCTGATCATCAACATGTGCACTGAATGAAACACACAACCCTGCAATCAGCACATGCCCCGAGGTCAGGGCCCCACCACTGGCTCATTCCTTACCTCATAGGATCTCCAAGAAGCACCCCGCTGATCCTCATATTGAAGGAGGGTCACAATGGCTCTGAGGGACACGATACCTTCATGCGACTTTGCTGAGACTGACCTTTTGGCCCTGACTCTGCTGGCCCCCTGGGGTCCAGACAGACTTTAAGCTGTGACAATTGGTCACTGGTGTCCTGGGTGGTCATGCACACTTCTGACACTGTCTTGCTGGTGGGAGCATACTGGACTGTGTTTCTTTGGTATACAGACCTCACACAACTGTTCCACTATCTTCCACTGCAGGGCACACCACAAAATGTAAGGTAGCGTGCAGCCACACAGGTTTCAGCTCTCACCCTTGGATATTTGAATGTATGGGTCTAAGATTAAGCTCTGCCCGGGTGGGGATGGCAAAAGACTTATAGAAGATACCAGATAAAAAAAAGTGTGGCAAACTGTGGAAGCACAATGTAGGTAAAATCCCTGAATCCTTCCTAACTGGAGCTGATTGTCAGCTGATTGTCAGCCATACTGGTTTACCTGACTTAGGGGTATGGATAGTGATTAGATTAGATTATCCTTTATTGTCCCACAGTGGGGACATTTGCAGTGTTGCAGCAGCAAGGTAAAAAGTATACAAACATTAATGACACAGGTCCAGAACAAAGTAAACTAAGACTGGGCAAGAGTGGAAAACAGTACTGAAGAAACAATATATACAGTGACCTGAGTATATGCAGTGGAAGAAGGGCTGTATGTAATTGAAAGTAATATAAGCAGCGCCAGTATTGGCAATTATGCGGTTTAAATTTACAGTATAAATGGAATAGCTACACATCCGCAAAAAGTGAGATTTACAGTACAAAAAAATAAATGGAATTGAATTCGTACTATGTTACAGGTTAACAAAATATGTAGTTTCGAAATCTAAAGTGCTAATGGAAAATGATTAACCGTACAGAGAATACACAGTACAACACACATACAATGCTTAAATAAGATTAATGCGTAAGTGCATTATGTTACAAGTAAAAAATATATGCAGTTTTAACCTTAAAGTGCAAGTTGAGTAAACTAACCATACCAAAAAATGAAATCCACAAAGGAAATATACAGGATACAATAATTAAAACAGTTGATTTGAATGTACATTATGTTACAAGTAAAAGATATCTATCTAAGATATTCTTGTACTAAGGGTTTCTCACAATGACAAAGTGAGCCTCGTGTCAAAAATATTGACAAGTATAAACTGGACTAAGCAAATCCCCTCTATAACTGTAAAGATTTGTGATAATTGACACCTGTAAAGGGCTTATTACTTTAATTTGCAAAAAGAGAGGAAACAAATATACACACTGAAATGTTTAACCATGCCACTTTGGGTAGGACATTAGCAATAAAATCTGCTGATTATTTGTAAAGTCTATCACGTTATATGATTATGAAAAAAAGGAAAGTAAAAATCTATCCATCAATCCATCCATCCGTCCACTTATCCTTTGAGAGGGGAAGGTTGAGCTGGAGACTATCATTACATATTATTTACAAGAAATCGATTTTCTTGTATTCAATGTATTTATAGTACTACCTTTACAAGTTCAATGAGGAAAAATCAATGTTTTTAAAATTTTGAATCCATTTTTTCACACACACTTATCCTTGCCATTTCCCACTGGCTAGAGAGTGTACACCCTGGGCATGTATCTCACAGATTCTTTCACAGACAGGAGCCTGAAGAAGATGTACACCATTAAAATGAAAACATTTGCCTGTTGACTGATCTAAAACAACACCAGCAGCAAAACCAAAACTCCCCGAAAGAATGTCAGTCTATTCCAGTTAGCATGGCTTTCAGCGACAAATTTGAAAGAATTTCTTAGATATGTTTTGTGACAATTGCGAAAACATGCATTGGTTCCATCTGCAGGGGCCTCAGCCTGTTCCACATTGGAGTGGAGCCTTCCGCCAGAGGTACGCTGCTGTTGCACTGTCAGGGGGGATGAAGGACAGTGCAACCCGAGTCTGCATAGCCACACTCTGCTGTCTGCAGCTCCAGGATTAATTAAAACAGTAGAATGGTGCAGGACGATCGGACGGGGGTCAGGTTCCATGCATGAAAAGGAAGACAACAAGATGAAAAACCTCATCTGTCGCCGGAGTCGACTGGGCCATGGTCGCTGGTATGCGGTATGTGCTTGTATGTGTCCCTCTGTCCTCACCAAGCTCATGCTGTCATCTCAAGGCCACCTACATAGTAGTGAGGAGCTTCTGTTTGTGTGCACTCACCCTGTGACCCTCCGCCCTGTCCCCCAAACACACAGCATGAGAACATGTCAGGTCAAGGATCCTCTTTTAATAGTGGCCACCTGCTTCTTATGTCCATAGCCAATCTACTTTCTAAATATGTTTCCCGTTCACTCCGGGGCTAGACTTCATGACCAGGGTATGTATGCATGCTGTGAGTGGGTTGATGCATGCTTTAACGGTGAGAGGATATGATGGATCTTTGACAGGAATCCTTTAATACATGTCATCACTCACACTTGGACGCATGTAGGTTGTTAGACCACACGGAATCTGAGAACAAGCAGCAAAACCAGCTGCTTATTAACTCGGCCTGATCTTCTGCTGTTCTCCTAATTTATAACCCGATCACCAGGGATTGGAGTAAGGACTGTCGGACCTGCAGGAGGAGTCAGACGGAGTGGCGCACATGTTTTTCTGTGCAGAGGTTGTGCCTGAGATCATTGCCCACATCACATGGGGCCCCCTGTAAGGGGGTTCCTGAACATGTCATTGCAGTGCCCCCTCATGGCAAGTCATTTAAGGGGCTTTCAGGTTGTCCTCGCTGTGGACCCATTTAAACAGCCGTCTTTGGGGGCCCCCTTCTCGCTCGGGGGCCAAGCAATTGCCTAGTTTGCCTGCCCCACTGTGACGCCTCTGCACACAACATGATGTTACCTGCAAACTAGGACACCACCCAACCATCTCATCACACAATTTGCGATGAGGAAACACCATATGCCCCAGGCAAGATTTGATTTTTTTTTTTTGAAAACAATACAATCATATGCCAATGCAGCAACGTGAATTACATTGTATGATTAAATAGAACTAAAAGAACTAAATAAAGTTTAGTTTAAAGACAGACTTAAAAGGCAACAAAATAAAAAGATAATGGACTTGTCATGAGTATATGATTTCTGGCTGGAGCTTGCAACACAGTCACTATTGAAGCATTATAATCAGTGCTACAATAATGTCATCACAACTACTCAGCACTCACAGGAGTTGTTGTGATAGATAGGAAAAAATTAACGACACCGTTAAAAAAAATCTGGAATTACAATAAGGGGGAAGACTCAAACTAACACATTAAACCATTTTGATTAAAATGAATAAAGGAAAGTTTCATTTACAAAGTACATTTAACATGAGTTTTTAAACACATTTTTGTGTTATGCCTTTTTCTATAATAAATAACTTCTAAGTGAAGATTTTTGTATTTTTATCTTTCAATGCTACCTGTCAAAAAAACACAAAGACGCATTGCTTGATTGATCCTTACATCTTAATTTTTAATTGTGTAGTCGTGCACAGCCTAAAAATAAATACATGAATACTTTGGCTTGAACATCTGACTGCATCCGATCTGTGATCACCTACACTCAGAAGACACAGGCAAGAGTGTGTAAAGCAATACGGACACACATATTCAACAAAGGAAGATGTCGGTAAATTAAGTGAGACAGATTCTTAAAGCTGAGTTCATGTGTTTGATAGTCTTACTGGTGACTGCTGGCTGGATGTCTGGAGGGCCTGAGATTGCAGCCTTTGGCCAGGCTGAGAGAAAATACTAAGGGGAAAGCTTTATGTTCGACATATTGGCGCACAGAGGTGTTCTTTATCTCAGACCTGGATCCAGTTCTTCAGATGCAGATGACCTGATCCAGGTAATGTTTATTCATAAACTGCCGCTCTCGGGAGGACAGGCAAGATCATATTTAAAACATACTATAATTGTATATCAATGACCCTGGGAAAACAGTCATTCACAGGCAGCTGCATCATGACCAAGATACATATGACTACACAAGTGCTAACCCAGGTCATAACTCATGTTCGTGATAGGAACTGACCCAAGATGGAGGGAGCACACATACAAAAATTGGCATACAGGACTCAAAGGGGTGACACCTCGTGTCCACTGCATATAGCTGCATCCTATTCTTAATGCAGACCAGATGATCCGTGTTTCAACCTATACATTTCAATATATATTTCAATAGTCTTAAGTTTCACAGAGATTAAACCTTGTTTATGATTGACACACCTTGAGGCCGCACTGTATGACATAACACCTTTACTCCCCATTGACGTGGTAAATTAGTATATGCAAAAATATGTCCCTCTGCTGCGTGCTTCCGTGTAAACAGGAGTCACCAAATGAAATGAATCTGAAAGTAATATTTGTCCATTTTCATTCATAGACACACAGGACAATTTCACACACCACTGTTGTGAGCTGCTCCAGTCCCGTGGGAAGCGGAATACAACTCCACATCAAGAGGACACCGGGTGACACTCACTGTATCTGTGTGATAAGCTTGCCTGTGTGTTTGAATGTAATATCCATTGAGGAAGCTCTGTAGCTCCAAAGTGACTCTGTTGGCATGTAGCTATGATATAGAGGCTTAGTCCCAAGCATCAGAAGCTGGTCCAGGACGGCTGACTCGTGTCAGGTGATTGTGCACCCTGTACAGAGACTTACACAGAGACTGGAACATATGAATGAATGCATGATACATTCAGTTGTGTGAGCAGAAGGACACTTGGTATTGTTGGGAGGTATTCTTGGCACAGACTGTGTTTAGACTCAACTTCTTCGCACCCCTCTCCTCCTCCGTCCAGCCTGCAGCAGCTCTAGCAGGGTAGCCCGGTCCACTTGCTGGTTTGAGCTGTAACATTAATGATGAAGCCCTGAGGCTGGGCACCAAAATCAATGTTTGTGTACAATAACCTGCAACTACGATGAGCTAAATACTGTGAAACAATTCAGAGGCCATTTTTGAAATACTCTATGGCAAAGTGCAATACTGGGGCAGTGTGTCCCTCATGCACTCATACTCTCTGTAGAGGCCGTGACAGCTGCTGCCTGCTGAAGGGAACATGGGCTTACAGAGCCTTGTGTCTCCCTTATCAGGTGATGGAGCAGGTAGGGCTAGGGGGGCAAGAAGTGGAGTGTAGACCATCAGCATCCTGCACCACAGATCCCATTGGTCCAGTCCTGGATAACCCCGGCCTTTACCAGCTTCACCAGGAACTCTTTTTCTTTAGATATGTTGTGTGTCCAGGACTGTAGACAAGACAGAGACACACAGGACAGGAGGTTTTCCCTGAATTTAAAAACTATTAATATGTGTTCAAAAAGACATGTCATGCTGTCTAACTAATGTAGTTGAACAGTGCTGGCTACACTCAGATGTGTACAAACAGTTATGATACACAGGTTTTTAGATTTAGTTTGATTTGTACTCTTAATTCATTATCTTTCACAACACTTACACATATATTACTGACACGTCATACTCTTACTTAACTTAAAACTTAAACTGGGTGTCAAGGGCTTATTTTATTATAAGAGTTTATATATATATATTAGCATCAGCAGTGAAAATCAAATAATTAATAGTTTGCAACAACGCACTGCGCAACACACAGTGCAATGTTGGGTTAGAGCACTGAATTGAATAATGTGTTCCGCAGGCAAGCAATCCTCTGTAGATTCCTTAAGGTAAGACTGGGCCCTTCTAAAATTCAAAATATTATCGCAACCCCAAGTCTTCGTTTGCTAATTTCTCTTTGTGTGTAAGGAAATATATAATGGTTTGTGATCTACTCACTCAATATGCTGCGGACCCCACCCATATCACCAAAACCCCCACTTCAAACAATAAGAACCCTTCCTTTAAAAAGGTCAAGTCTTCAGGTACCTCTTTGATGGCTGACATCTTGATCTTCTCGTAGTAGTGCAAGGGGGCATGGGGAGTGCTCATGTTGTAGCCAAATCCAGCCACAGCTACTTCATCACAGTTATGAAGGGCCATCGTTATCGCGACCGCCCCCAGGGTTGGGATATTCTGGAAAACATACATACAGTCAATTTTGTATAAAACAGGTAACCCAGCTATGACCTTTATCCCAGAATACTTATTGGATTTAAAATGTAATGCAGCAGGGACTTGTATACATTGTATGGTTACGGTGTTGATATCTTACAGATGTGACATCTGAAGCTGGGTTACATTTTTAACACTTTTGTTTTCAGGCTGTGTGTACTTGCTCAGCTCCCTGCAGCATCTGCTGTGTTTTCACATGAGCCTCGGTAATGCAAACGGACAGACAGGAGAGTCTGCGCCCGGAGCTCCAGCCCTGACCATTAACTCAACTGTTCCCCATTCCTACAACCCCTTTAACCTTTATCCAACCAAACAGAAACCTCTCACCCCTCTGCCCATCTGTCCATTGTTGTACGGTAAGCCAATCAGCTTGAAGGAGGCCTCCTGGATGAAGTAGGGGTTCAGAATGCGCATGTCGCTGGACTCTCTGGGAACATATCTGGCCACCGACTTCCAGAAGCCATCAGTGCTGTGCTGAGAGACAGGAGAGTGAGGAAATTAAACTGTGTACCGCGACCTTCACTATACAAATGTGTGCACAATAAAAAAAAGCATGTCTTTAACCCATGTTAACACAGGACATACGCGAAGGCAAATTAATAAAATATATCATTACATTAATAGCAGAATAACAGATGTTGCATCTATTGATGTATCCGTAAAGCTGTCCACAATGAAGAGTGAAAAACCATCCAGCAACAAAGCTATGAAACCGCAGTCAGATCACTGAAAAGGTTACGTGGTACATTATTATTATGTTAATATATTATTTTCAACATTATTTCTTGCAGCATGAATCTATTTCCAGAGGAAAAGCTCAGACAAACACACTATACATTATCTGATTAGCAAGTATATATGCATATTGGACATTTATTAATCTAATAATCAGCAGCCAATGCATTCCACCATGTTGCTACAACCGTTTAGTTTTGTTTTGCATTTTGCAAAACCCACCCTTATTGACACATTCTCAATTATCACGGTTCAGCGTAAACTTTACCTATTTATGATTATTCTTAAACATTTTACACTCTTTAATTTACCTGATTAGAATGACGTTTTTACCAAACAGTGTACACTTAACGATCCACAATGACAAAATGAAACATTTAAAAATCTATTAAAAGTCAAAAAGTGAACACTCATATTTATAAAGTCATTGGGACCCTTAATTAAGAAATGTGTAGCTTGTAGAAACCTTTTTGGCACCAATGATTTGTGATTGTGAACACTTTGGGAGAGGATGAAGCATTTTGCTTTAACATTTGCTTAAGTGTTGCAAATACTCTAACAGGTACCCCTACCTGTACAGAAGACTTCAGTATCAGTTTCAACTCATTATTGGAGCGATAAATACATATTTTTTTGCAACTGCGTTGTCTGAAAAAAAAACACTGCACATTTCGTAAAAGAAATGTTGATGGTGCACATTTACCCATCAACATTGACACTAAGAAATAATTCTAAAAGTCTCGAAGAAGGACGGGATGTAGAAAGTTTACAGGAGTGGAAAATATGTCACTTAAGTAGCAAGTGAAAACAATACCCTGAGCAGAGGCCTTGAAGGAGAGTGCGGCACCATTAAAACAGTGATGAAAAACAAGAGAAGCAAACAAAGCCAGCCAGAGAAAGAAGGCCCTATATTAGTATACCTAGGGCCATTACACTAATTACTCGCAGCCTGTCCTGATGGCTGTTTATGAACAGTTACTGGGATACCTGCCTCTGGGTTTGATTAAGTAAGCTGGAGGAACGGGCAGGGAGAAACCAAACAGCATAGCACTGTTACCCTGTAAGAACTGTAAACCGTTCACTGACGGATCAGTTGGTAATTCTGTCTGACTCGTACGGGAGATGGTAACCAAAGACTGGGGGAGGCAACAGCACAAAAAATCTGCATACAGCAGATAGGATCCATGACAAGCAATTCTTTAATCCATTCAATGTTAACTGTATCAATAAATACTACATGTAAATCTAGGGTGTAATAACATGTAAAAAAAAAACGCAGTTGTCAGTGTAAACAGTGTCAAGCTGCCTTACCAGCCTCTGGTTGAAGACGATGTGTCGAAGCCACTTGAGGTCCAGAGCTTTGAAAATGGAGAGGACAAAGAGAGACTGAGCCTCATAGTGTTCCGTGTTCTGGATGGCCCCTTCTGGATACGTGATCCTCATTGTGGTCTTGGAGCCGACATCCTTCTCAAAGCCTTTTACAGGGGCCTCATTTAACCTGCAACACAGCTGCAAAATCACTCACTCACCAAATTGCAAAAAGGATCTAAACAGGTAAAAAATGTTCCTAATAATCTTTTTATTTTGTAAAAAGGAGTTGTAGGTTACAATTTTGAACACAACAAAATGTTTTATGATCCCCTACATGTCTCACGAGGCGATTTAAATCTCATTGAGATTCATCAGATTATATAAAAGTAAAAGAAAGATGCAGTTGCATTCATTTTTGTTAAGGAATGTGCAGAACTGACCGAGAGCCGTTTTGGTGTTAGTGCTAAAGTGTCATGGTAAACTGGGCAATATGATTTTATATTCACAAACACTGATGATGTAAAGTGTCAAAAGAGAATTTGTTTGGCCATTTGTTCAGAATGAATAATTGGAAGAGACTGAACCTGGTTTGATCTTGCCTCTTTCAAAAATAAAAAATGTATTACATTGTAGCATGCTGTGGACTGTGTGGGCGGTGATTTCCCAGCATGCCCCTGGGCAGCGTAAATTAATGTTGTTGATTCTGTTTGATTGTTTGCATGTTTGTGTTGGCAGCTTATGTCCTGTTATTATGTTGTTATACTATATATTTAATTGCCTGTAATGTGTTATATGGCAGGGATGTTTTGTGGCACCAGGTGTCATAATTGACGTGCTATTGGCCACTTAACGCCTGCTGTACTGTGTTACAATATGTGCCTAACCTGCTCTTAATGTCAGTAAAGACTAGAGAGATCTGTCTATCTTCACTCTTGCATTTAAACCTGCATTCGCTAAATGATCAATGCTCCTTGTCTTTTACAATTAGACACATGATTTCAAGAACACAATGCAAGCAGTAAACTGTCTACTTTTTGCACTGTATGGTTGCCCCTAAGTAACTGCTTCACCAGAATAAGCAATAGAAGTGAACTGTGTCACTGTGGTATTGGACATTGTGCCATAACATACCTGACCACCACATCAAACTGATCAATCCTCTGCCCCAGAGACTTGTTGGTCAGAATTCCCCCATTCCCCATGATGATGCAAGTCTTACAGCTCCTACTGTAAGACAGAAAGATGCAACATTATAACCTTGCAACTCTTTGTTCAAGTCATTTAGCCCACATGTCTGCATCAAGGCAAGAATCTCTCCCTTTTTCTCCGTTGTTATTAAAACTAGTATATTTAACTAAAATAAAATATCCCTAAATTAATCCTTCCTTCACTTTTATGATAAAAATGATGCAGTTAGGTGAAAATACATTAAAAAACAAATCAATTCTACACAAATTTGGACTGAACCAATAAGATCCACATAAAGAAAAAAACTTTGATTGAAAGTGGACGCAAACAATGATGTTACTTTAATAAAGTCTCTGGAATGCCAGAGTTCCAGGGTGAACACACGTACCCAAATACAGTCACCCTCAATTTTAAGATATATGATACTTCACCAAAGTGCCTGTTTCATTTTTATTAATGATTTGTGATGCTCATGTAGTGGAAACTTTGACAAACCAGGACAAAAAATATTTTCTTTGATGGATATGTGCTGAGTCACATGCACACTGAGTCACACTGTTTAATACTGTACATCCATGTGATGACTCCAAAGGTCAGAACATAGTTTCAAAGAAATGTGAGTGACATTTTTAATTAAGGAGCATTGTATTTCCAAAAGGGAAAACAAGTAGTCAAAAGAATAACTAGATTTTAAACCATCTTTGGTCTCCTGAGAAATGTAGGGACTATATTAAAGGGAAGGAATATTTTAGGTAAGCTGATGAATGTCTTAGAAGTTAGTTGGGGTTCTCCAAAAAATGTAAAGATTATTATGTATGCAGTGGTATTAAAAAATATCCTTGATTATTACATGTGTTATATGTAATTATTACATGTCATCACTTACTGGTGTAAATATGAAATATGTTTCTTTCTACAGAGTAATGTTGACAGTTGGCTGTATTTTCTTTTGATTAATTGCAATTTATTTCACATTCATATACACGGTACTATTTTGATTTGTCAGAACTAATCTTAAAATATGTTTGTAGATGATGTTTACCTAAAGTGAATAAGAACTAAGGTAATTGATGGACTACATAACGTGTAAAGAAACTGGAAACATAGGCTACTCAGGAGATTTCTTGCATATACATTCACAGATATTGCAAATGCAATAGTTTTTTTTTTTACAATGAATCAGAAAATGGCACGAAGACTACCAGACTTACCGGTCCAGTTTCTCTCCCAGGCCATAATTCTTAGTAGCTGACAGGAGAATATCTATGATCTTCTCTGTAGATGTAAGAGAGAGAAAGCAACATTAGGGTGAAGACGAAAGTGAATTCATTCTTCCCTCCCCTGCAAAACTAGAGCAACTGTGATAAATGACGGCGGGTCGGGAACCAACAGCCGGGTGGCCTGACAGTTCTTCATGTTACAGTGTTATACAACCATTAAATATTGGGGCCCAAAACTGGTTGGAACATTTAGACAGTTCCCTAGTGAGGGATAAGCATTCTTGAACAACACATGAGAGTCTCATGAGTCAAAGGTCTTGTCACAATTTTGGAATAAAGGTTTTGTTTCAGTTGTCAGGTTCATTGGGTTGTGAACAGTGAGTCCACTTTAATTTAATGAAACAACCTACATCACATGATGGTGAATTACTTAGGTTAACTAAGTAATTCACTCACTAAGGTGTCTTAGATTACTATTCATTTTGAAAATGGCAGAAGTGGGTGCGAAATATGTACACAAAACAAACAGTATAAATGAGTAATGGAGTAGCTCCTGAGTCGTTAAAGTCACAAAGAACAATCTCTACATTTTGGTCATAGTCACATGGTACATTAGCCCAGCAGCCCGTTTCTATAACTGTTGCATAGTAAAACTACTTCAATAAGGCTCCAAGTAAAAGGTATTTATTATTGTTGTATTATAGCATACATGCCATTAGTAAAGGAAATAAAAAGACTTAGCAGTTAGATTACTTGTCAGTTGGCAAAATAGAGCTTTGGCACCATAAACTACCTGAATAGCCAAAACTGAAAGAGTTACTAGTGTAGCTTGATGGGCGTAATATTGGTGTTTCTTTTACGTCACATATTTTGTTGTTAGTCCTGTGTGCCACTTATAACATTTAAAAAACGGAACTGCTAGTGTAGTCATACCTTGTGATTTTACTCCAAATGGAGGCGAGTAATCCTCAATCTTGGAGAATCGTTTGTAATTTGGATCAAGGAACATCGGCGCCAGTTTGGTGAATCTGTGGAGACAACAGACAACAGGTTATAACAAGTAAGAATTAAGAAGTGTTTTTCATCAATGTAGTTTCTGTCTGAGACCCGTACAGCCCTGATGTAAAAGTGTAGATGCACTGATTAATGGCAAAATGCTTAAGAGGATTTAGCGTGTTGTGTTTCCAGATAATCCACAGACTGTCTGAGTTTACTTTCACCAAACAAAACTCCACATTTCAAAGCCTGAGGCTGGAAACAAATAATCACTCTGACATACTGGCCACTGAGCAGCTACAAGCTCACAAGTTCCATAAGATGAAGTGCTAACATAAATGGCTGTGTCTTATGATATTAACTGTTGAGTACATTGGGGCAGAAGAACACAAAACAAATGCAAGAATAATGTAATTCTCAATAACAGTAATCATTTAGGGTATTAACAGGTATAGTCAATATCATAAGGTGATAACACGATATTAAAACCACAGTGCGATTTAGAACAATGGTACAAACTTACAAGTTACTGTCCTCAACTCACAAATTACAGTTACATTTATTCTGTTTTTGCTTCACAGAATTAGACATGTTATGGTTTATTAAATCCTAAAAATAGAACTTAATGAACAATGGCATAGCTTTTGTTTAAGCACTAGGGAATGTGTATTTACTGGATGCACTGAACATACATGTGAGTGCATACTGTCGAGCATGAATTTATGTGCAAATACATCATGTACTATGACGACTGATCTTCCAATTCAAATGTCCACCCTCATATCCCAGTAGATAAGATGCAAAAATATGAATAATACAATTTTAACTAAGCCCCCTAAGGCTACACATTTACTGTTTAACCAGGAAATACGTGTTATCTTGCCATCTCGTTTGACAAACGATTGGTTGATCTGAATTGAATTGTGATGTTGAATTGTGATGTTGTGTTGACAATGTTCCAACCATCCATCCACATCTTTGCAGCATAAAAGATGTGGACATTGGTTTTGAAGCAGCAGATGTTTATGAATGACTGTTTTTTCCTGTCAGAGCTGCTGACCTGTTCTGTCCGCTGTGTTACTGGCAGGACAGCAGAATAAATGGGTCACGGATGGCCAGGGCGTTTTTTTTATTTTTTATTACCACTTACTCCTGAAAGGAATTCACTAGTGTTATTTTGACAAGTTACAATCTGGACTCCGTTAGCACACTTCATTAACATGCTGTCCGAAGGCGATGGTGGGTAGGAGGGTTGCGTGTCTCGTGTGCACAGGGAGTAAGTGGGTAAGTGAACCGGCCTGAGGATTTCTCACGCACTGGGACACCAACAGTGCAGGAGAGGACAAAAAATAGAATCTGCACAACACATGGGCCCATTCAGACTCTCTTCTGAACAGGTTTTATAGATAGTGCTAAAAACACAAGTAGATATAGGGCTTTCACAGAGAGGTCATGAATAATTCAAAAGCAGAAATGGGGTCTTTCCTCCATGACATCACTCTGTGCTCAGAAAGCTACCTAATAAAGGAATACAGATCAGGGATTCTCAACCTAGTTTGCGCTAGCTAAGGTGAGGTGTGTACATGGGGATGTTCACCTGCACCCGGAAGTGGATCTAGAAATGTATGTTATGGGAAAAAAAATCCATAGAGTTAAAGCTGGAGTTAGCAGTCGCTTGCTCCCAGCTGCGCCCGAAAACCGAACTCACTACCCCGTACTTTTTGGTGACTAGGGACAGGCCGTATCATGTCAGCCGGGACACACAAACAGGAGAAGAAAACACCCAATTGCTGGTGCCAAAAAGCCACCGTGAAATGATTGTCCAGGCGGCTCATCATAACCCCATGCCAGGTCACTTAGGGCAGGACAAATCACTGAACCGGATCTTGGCCTGATTTTATTGGCCGGGCGTTCAGGAAGACGTGAAGCGGTTGCAGTGGCAGTGGGGAGTGGTTAGAGCGCCTGCTGCAGGTGAGAGAGGGGAGTGGCAGTCGGCTGACCAAAACCAGGTCATCAGTTCACTCAATATAAAGCATGTGGTTAACCTGGGAGGAAGACACAAATGCCCCAGAACTTCTCCAGCGGTAGTGGAGCGATGTTGTTATTGGTTTTATGTGAGGACTGTTTCAGTGAATGGGGCCGGGACTGTCATTGAATAAAAACCTTTTTCATTTCGCCACAAATTCCTCGTTTCCCACCTAGAATTTACCCATGAGCTATATACCCACCACACAACTGTCAACTCATGGTCAGTGGCCGCTTATGTTTTCCCAACATGTTTCTGATGCTGGGGACATTAGGAGGTAATAACGAATTGGTGAACAAGAAGAAATGTGACCATAGATATATGGACCATATATATATATACATACACACACACACACACACACACACAATGCATTCTTACTTTGGATAAATGGCAGTCATCTTGGCAGCTGCAAAACCTGGTTTACAGGCTCCCTCACTGAGATTGCTGTATTTGTAGATCAGCTCCATCGAACTGTAGACATAAAGGATTTAAATGAGACAATGATAACATTTTCCCACTCTTGTATACTGTATATACAACATATATAAACATATATAAAAGTGAATCTGATCTCAAATAAACCCAAAATTATATTGAATGGAATGATATTGCGCTGACATTTCAGACTGTATGAATCGTAATGCAGTGTAGTCAAATGCAGTTTAACATCTTGTGTAGAAAATACACATACATATATATATATATTGCATAGAGTGAAATATATTGTCTCCCAATTATCTGAAATGTAAAACGATTCACAGCTGTAAAAAAATATAAGATATCCATCAACATAGAAAAATGTATTGTTCTGTTCAGGCCTAAATACCGTCTTCACACCACCATGGTTAGTGAATCAGTATGAATTGAATGAATTGAATTAATACATCTATTTTTGTCTTCCAAATGTGAGTGAGAGACCGATTTTATGACAGGGTCATCAATGGGGGCCTGAGGGGGCATTGCATTAGAATTGATTTTGTTATGTTATACTTGTTATTGACATGTTCATTTGCTTATGTAAAATGGCTGTTCTAAAATGTAAAAATATGCATACTTACAGACTACCGTCCAGCTTCTTAAGGAACCCTTGCTTGTCATACACTAGAAAGAAAGAAAAGGAGGGAAATATTATGACAAAAAATTAAATGCTTAAAGATTTAGAATTTCAAAAGGGTATTTTTCCAACATTTGTATTTTAATTACAATGAAGGTAAGATAGTTCTACACTGGCACATAACTCAGTTTTTCTATTCAAGCTGATCATTTCGAGATGCCAGTGCAGAAAGGTAGTTTGATGTTATCACTGCACATTGATCAAGCAGATTAATGAGTGACACAGAGAAAAATAACTATGACAGCTTAAGTGTGATGCAAAGTCAGTTAAATCAAAGTATGTATAAATAAGTTGGATAAAAATTTAAAAAAATGTTTAATTTGTGCCTGCTTGTTGAGTCAAAAACGGAAACGGCAAAACATGTTCAACATTTAACGTGATGTTGCAGTAATTTATTATCTTTCCCTGATATTTGTTAAAATGTATGTTTTCTGTCTGTTTGATTGATGTTATAGTCCCTTAAATGTATGGTTAAATTCACTCAACTCGTTTTACTTTTAACAGATGAATGTATTAAGTATTAACATTTATTTTAATAGAATATGTCTGCATAGTGTTAAGAATTAAGAAGAACAAAAAAGAAAGCAGATAAATGAATCGACCACCATTGGCACCACTGTTGGAATATAAAAGCTATTTAGTCTACAGACAGTACAAGCTGTTACAAGGTTTGTTTGAAAAAAATATTATTATTAATTATTGTCTGGCACATCTCCTTTCAGCCTGCCAACATTTACCAGACCTGGGAAAAAAGCTCAAGTGGAGTAAGTAACGAGCATTCACTTGGCTCTACTTAACACGCTCTTTTCTAATCAACCTTGGACACAGGTTAGCAAATGCTCAACAATTCTCCCTCTTCAACTCCAGCAACCTTTCCATGAACTTTGAGCACATCCCTCATCCAGAGCATGCTGTGCACAAACATCCAGTTTGGCCCTCTACCAAACTGCTTTACAATGCTGGTATGCCTGTGGTAGAAAAAAGTCCTTTTCACTTGTTGAATAGGACTTGTTTCAGATAATGAATATTATGTTGAATAAGACAAATAATAAAACAATCTTTTGATACTGCAGTTTTTTTTAGCACAGGATCAATTCAGATAAAAACAAAGATCAATACTCATGTCGATCAATGTCGGCCTGAACTCGTAAGGTTTTTTACCACTTACACTGTCTTTATATGAAAAACAATTCACCAAATAATTGTACACAATACAACTATTGAAATGATGTCACGTAGATGACTCGATTTTTTCATTCATTGAGGGTTTTTTGTGGCATTATTCTCTCTCATCCATTAATGCATTGTTGCTTGACCCTTCTCTTCCTCTTAAGTCTGCTAGTGTAGTACATCAAAATATGATTTTGCTACAAGAAAACTGGACATTAGAGCACAGTACCTGAATCCAGGTAGGACTGGAAGATAGCATGGTAATACTGACTCCCAGCAGAAAAGAGTGTGACATGGGATGCAGCACTATTAATAAACTAAGGAAAATTATCAACAGCCTTCTTTGAAGTATGGTACGCCATCATTACAACATAACAAAAATTGTTTCTGTATGGAGACCCATAGGGTTGGCAATGGCTTGAATAAGCCGAAAAGCAATTATATGAATCTAACTTGCTGACAGATATCTGGCTTGATTAAAACACAAGTTTTGGGTTAAAAGTACATTTTATCGTGTAAAATTATATATTTTATCTATTTTTATTCATGCAACTATGTACTTTTAACTCTCCTTTTCTAAACATTTAATGTGAATACATTTTCCATATATTAAACTATTTCATGGCGTTTTTATTTATAAAAAAAAAAGAATGTGTCATAAAGAGTTTGTTTCAGTGAGTGCCAAGCCAGTCAAAAAATGATCCACCTTACATTAACATCAATGAGCTCAGATAAAAAAATGCTCATAGCATTTCAAACCAGTGACGAGGCAGTATAAAGGTCCTGGAAAAAACATTCAGGGGTGCTCAATACGTCGATCGCGATCGCAGGGCACTCTGACTAGAAGCACGTATCTCTGTGCAGTTACTTTCCTCAACGAGCAGCGTGGTGCACTCACAAGTGGTCAGAATTGCGCAGATGCCCCAGCTGCAAGTCAGAGCAAAGAGGAGAGGAGACCCACACTGACCGCGTCTGCATGAATCGCGCTTGTGCAAAGCCGTCGCGAGTGGGATGTAAATGTAACTTCACTGTCACACTAAATTTGCATTTCACTCAAACAGCCACAGTCCCTGGGTGTTTAATACTAACTTTTTGTCTCCCACAATGTTAAATAGCTGATAATCTAAATTAGGCAATGATGTCATTTCGTGACTTTGTACAACAATGTACAGAGCTATATTGTGCCATATGGGATCATGCAGTTATTCAAGGTACACCAACATATATTGTATGTATAAAGTAGTTCTGGGCAACAATTACATTTTTTAATTGCAATTAACAAATTGTTTCCTGCAATTTATCATGATTTCCTAAATATATATAAATATATCTATAAATATCTATATATAGCTATATATATATGTAGATATATATAGCTATATATATAGATATATATATATATATCGCGATCGCATATATATATCTATATATATATATAATTTTTACTTAGTCATTTAAAAAGTAGCTCGGGAGACGAAAAAAGTATGGGCAACCCTGCCATAGATGAAACACATACTGTCTCAAAGTAAATAGACTGGCTCCCCCATCTGGTAGAAATTTAAATTGAGAGCATTTGCAGGAAGAAAGTGCTCTAATGAAGACACATCTGAAAATACTTTATTGCAATTCCAGAGTAATTAGTTTTTCTTTTGGAAAATATCGGTGTATGTGCCCTGCATTTCTTTGTTAAAAATACATACAAATACATTAGAATGAGCATATGTTAAAAATAATAATGACAGCTGTCCAGTTGTTTCTGAACTTAACCTGTAGTTTCAAACATGTAAGAGACAAAAGCTACGTCACATATTTGAAGAACACATTTAACAAATTCCCTAGCTTATGACTAACAAACGTTACTGAAAGCTATGAATTGATGTACTGAATGTTGGATAGATGATGGATAAATGTGTACTAACCTCTCCCATTGGAAAGGGATAATGGATGTAAAGCTCCCTGGTTAAAAGTGACAACATATGACATTAGGCAGTGAAAATTAACTAATCAACCTTATTCTAGAAATAACATAGGATTCAACTTTATTGGCCTTTAATTCAATTCAATTGGTTAATGAGAACTTACATGACACCAAGCTTACTAAATAAATAGAATCCCAATATCTCGGATTCATGTGATAAATTTGGAACAAAAGGTACTCTTTTTCACTGCCTATGGATTTGGATCCACCTGGAATGAAGTTTGGGAAATCCTTGGGTCCTCAGTGTCTAACAATGAATGTTCAGTAGGTTAAGAACACATTTCACAAAGTAGAGCTGAGTTCGGTAGCAGCTAAGTGTGGTGATGGCTATTAACTACAACTGTGGTTATATAAGTTTTCCCTGAGCTTCATGACGCTGGCATGGCACGGGTTATTTCTTCAGGTGCTGTCTTTTTTATACCAGCCTTGTCTAAATGATATAACTTCCAATCCAAAAACAAAACGCTGATCGAATGACGCAACATTAGCCCTGTTATTCAGATCTACTAATAGCATGTGTTATTTTTATTGTCACAACAGATGGGAAATATCAAGGGCTGACCAGAATGTCTCAAAGCTATGTAGCACTGCTTGCACTGTATGTTTTTCAGCAGAAGGCTTCACTTTAGTGCAATAAAAAATGCTCATGATGGTTACTGTTACTGCTAATTTACTGTGATCTTGGTTTGGGTTATATTACATATTAAAAGTAAAAACACACATGAACAGGTGGCAGACCTGTGTGATAGAATTGAACATATTTGGTCCTTGTCTAAAGTAGCCCTATGTCTAATGCTGCAGTTGCAACTGCTCTGTGAAATAACTGAACCAAAGACACTCACATGATTTGTGGCCCCAGCCTTGTAAGCTGATCCGCCATGATGAGTTGTAAAGGAATCCCAAGGCTAGCGCGGCCAGCAGGCCCAGGAGGAGGTTGCGACCAGGTTTCATTTTCGTTTCCAGATAGCCTACATGGCATGTCACACCATGGAGCCTGTTTAAACAGGGGATAAATGGTTTAGCTCTGCACTCAAACAAAACATGTTATTCCTTAATACAATAACACAGACATACTGTCTGTGACTCTACACGAGGCAGCAGAGGTATCAAATATACAGTATATACATCCATTTATTTGGTAGTGGTCCACACTGGGATGGGGGGTGGAGGCTTGTCCTGTCCACATTAAAACGTCTAACAAGAGGTATTCACATGTGCACTCGTTGTTGTGAAATTGGTGTAAAAATTCCTCCAACTTTACATTATGTGGAATTAATGAACTATTAATCCATATGGTCTTGAACTAAAAGTGAACAGCAGAGCAGCATGGCCGATTGAAAGAAGCTGCAACTCTATGAAGACCAAGACCAACAAATATCATAGTTGATCTATTGCTGAGAGCTTAATAATAATGCAGCAAACATGTGATGAACATGCATGAAAACATGTTTCATGCATGTTGTTGTGCTGCTGTTGGAGACTTGACTGTACTTAGCTTTTGAAAAAGGCCACCATTTGTTTTTATGTTTGAATATTGTTAATAATAGGGGCTGTTCTATATTCTGTTATTTTTAATAATATTACAGCTTCCATTCATCTCACTATTATAGTTGTCGACTAAATACAATAAGTTATACAACAATAATAACAATGTGATGACAATATATAATATAATACATTATAAGTAATAATCAACCATTTAAGTTTGAGAGGTCCTTTGTGTGGACTTACAGCAGACACCTTTTGGGCACAATACACTGTGGTGTAAAAAACGTTCTGTCTTAAATTTACTACACAGGCAGAGATTTTTTTTACATGATCCATTTTTGTAAAAATGGTATGTGTTAAACATAAACATGCTCATAGTGCAATACATAAACATAGCGACAGTTAGGCAGACCTGCACTGTAGTGGTGAATATGTGTGAAACACTACAGTGTCAGTTCAGTTGGGAGAATTAGGTAACAACTGACATTATGTCTGATGCGTATGTCCACTCTGAACTCTTAACGTGAGTGTCCCTGTGAAAAAGAACTACAAGTTAAATACGATGCCCACTTGTGTTATAGCAGCTAGCTCACTATTTTGGGGCTATTACCTATTAGCCGCGGTGACGTTAGCTAACGTAAAAAAGCGCAGCGCAATCGGCTCACGATGCGCTCAGATGGGAGAAAACACGCTGTCCTCCAACACACAAACTCACGAGAACAAGAAACACACCTCGGAAAGCAGCTACGACTAATTAAACAATCTAACTGGTGAGCATGGACTAGCCGGGCCACGCTAGCGAGCGATCCGCATCTCTGACGACTATTACCGGACGCGTACCGTTAGTTTTTCAGATCGCCCCCCTCAGATCCGTTGGTACTTCGTGACACCAGGCCACCGGGCTTCTTACTACAGGCATTGATCAACATCAGTGTGCCATGACGACGAGCCCATGGATTCACAACGGGCTCAGCGTTTGGCCTGGTCCGCACAGCGAGGGTCAGAGCGCACCCCCCTACCCTCACAGTGGCCCCCGGCGGGTCCCGTGGACACAGCGTCACAACACTCCATTCAACAACCATCTAGTTTTATATCTATTAGTAACTTGCTGCGAAGAACCAACGTTTTAAATGGCGTTCAATGTTCAATTTTGTCTTGAGATAAACTATGACAGAGAAGTCAGTATAAAACGACCCCTGCCAAAAAATGTACTTCATCACATAACTGCACGTCATTTGTAGCAATGTTTATAGATTCAGCGTCAGTTACCTATACATAAAAGTTTCCAAGCACGTTCCTTTTTGGTGAATCTTAAAAGGTGATCTGAGACCAAAACTTATGATTTTACTGTTGGTTAATTTCTGGTTTTACAATTAGATTTTGTTTCTTCTAAGTTAAGTTTATATATTGTTTTTGTTGATGGTAATAATAAAAGGTTTAAGTTTATTTAGTACGTGTTTTGGACTGCTTTAATCATCTCATAATATGGTATGGTACAAAAAAACATACTTGTTTTTAAAAGGTTTCTAAATCAATGAAAATGTATTATTAATTCATCATTATCATTATCCCACATAACCCACATTTTGCATTCAAACATGAAATTCTATTATATATCACATTAAAACAATCAATCCTATGCTTAAAAACTGTTGCATAATAAAAACAGTATTTGAATTATAAATAAAGATCAACAAATAGAGATAAAACTGGATCAAACTCTACTGACTTTACCTAATAGTCAGGGAAGTTTCAAGACCCCAGGCAAAAATAAATTTAATTAAAAAAACGAAGCTTTTGACAGCGCGCAAGTACCATGGGGCCCCCTACAAGGTTGCTCCTGAACGTGTCATTGCAGTGCCCCCTCATAGCAAGCAATTTAAGGGGGCTTACAGACCGTCGTTGCTGTTAAACGGCGTAAAAAGCCTCCTTTGGGTGCCCCTTTCTAGCTCGGGGCCCTCGGCAATTGCCTAGTTTGCTTCGTTGGGACGCCTCTGCTAATAGTTTCAGCTGAAACATTTTCCTTTTTCAATTTTTGGTTTAAAAAACGAAGAAATTCGAAACAATTTCTTTACATTTTTACATATGTCATCTACCGAAAGAATATCATTATAATATTGTATTTTTTTCACAAGCATCCTTATTGACAGTGAGACAGGAGGAAGTTAACACATTTCAGTCGCCTATTACTGTCTACTTGACGCCTCCTTATGCATGTTTGCATCTTCTTGAGAAGATAAAGGGGAAGCGACACTTCCGGATCACATGTCGCCCAAAAACAACTTCCACGGAAGTTTGCTGAATTCGATTTCAAAATAAACGTATTAACCTTTCAAAAACGTGTTCCAGTTGTTTAACGTGCATGTGAAGATGAAAATAGTCAAAAATGTCAAAAATGTGACTACTTTTATTAAAAATAACAAAACAGTTGACAGAAATGTTTACTCTGCACAAGTCTGCTACACGGGCCTTCTAGATGCAGGGAGTTATATTGTTGCCTTCACTGTATTAGTCCTTATATGCAAAGTTGTTGGCTGTGTGAAAGTAGTAATGTTGCTATAATCCACAGGTAAATTACTTTTCATTATTGTATCTTCATGTTTACATTTTTTTTCTCTAACAGACAATTTAGACATACAGTATACCTTCACATGTATTTACAGCGGTACGATATGTTTTATTTTGAAATATATGACCAGAAATGAGAGAGTATTCGCTGTGTGTGCTGACAGTCGACTCTGGAGCCCGGATCAACACACAGGACACATGATAAACAGATAATTGCACAGATAATATTCCGCAAAGCAAAGCGAAGATTTAGTTCGCGAACAACCCTGCAGCCCGTATGCTATACACGGCATGGCAGAGCAACAGGATAATGAGGTAAATAAAGCTCCAATCTGCAATAAATAAAGCACAGGGACTGCGTTGATGGGCAAATCGTGCACATTTTCCGCTATATCAATTGTCCTATCAGTCAGAACTCGACAAAGTCCAGTTTAAAGTGAATCATGACGAAAAGAGGTGTCCTAAATAGAGCTGCGTGGACATGTCTGGGCAGAAAGAAACTTGTGTTAACGGCATGTTAGCTCAACAGCTAGCAGTGGCTGCTTAGCTGTAAGTTAGCGTGGTGACTTGGGTTGTGTGTCAAAACTTCAGGGACTGTGTGTGGCCTTGTAAACATAGTGCACAGGACAGACAGACACCTGGCTGGTGCAGACATTTTTCATCTAGCACCACAGGAGCTGAGCCAACGACCGAAATGACCCTTTCTTTTTGAGATTTAGCAGGTATGTTTAACATGCCAATGTCTCAGAAGGACGATTAATAATATCTGGATTTGTAATGGTGCACCTTTGTGTCAGTCTCAACAGTACGCTATGCAAGCTAACCCTTACCCCTTCTAAGGCACAGCATGGGTGACATGGGTCACTTTTGACACATCAAAAGTCAAAGGGTTAAGAATATGCTATCTGCTACACTGAAATGAAAAGGGTACACTTAAATGCACCGTGGCTGTTCTATTTTCAATTAACCTTTTTCAAGTTTGATTATTTAAATGCTGTATATGTTGTGTCAAAAACTCTTGCTGTACATTACATTATTGACTAAAAGCATTGCTGCTTTAATCATTTTATAGTAACACAAATATAATGTATGTGGGTGTGTAGCCCAAAACGAAAAAGTGAAAACAATCTTTTAGATATTTCTTTGCTTATTGATTACAAAAAACAAATGGAATCTTCCAAACGTATTCTCAGTAATTACTGTAGCACAATCGCAACAAATTGTGGCCATTAACATACTGTTTGCATCATTGGTGTTATGTTAATGTAATGAAATGTGCTACCAATTGATTGATTGGGGTCAACCTGTAGGAAATTGAATTGACTTGACACAATTGGCCTATAAATGGACATCATGAGCTTGTGATTATCACCTTCAAAGTCTAGCAACGGCAACAAGGCATGAAATGTCCTCACTACAAGCATCTAATTCCAATACTACCTGTCGATTAAGCACCACTCGTTGGTGTATTTGGAATGTTTAAAAAAAATATCATTTTAACCTGCTTTTATCTCAAACTAGGGCATTTTATATGGTACAACTGGATTTGTGATCATTTGTTTTCTGAATTAGTCAAAGATTCACACATATTTAAGACCACAAATGTAATACATCTTCTGACACCTTGATTACTAAATTGATCTATTAACTATTAGTACTATCTGACAGAGACAATAGCTTGAAGATAATTTGACGTAAAACATATACTTGTTGTACTAGCAGCATGCGGCTTTGTCACTTCCTCATGTGAGAACAATGCAGCTGTTTTCAGGAGGTATTAATCTCTGCTCCGCCTGGAATGCCAAATGGAGTTATATGTGTGTCTTCAAGGTTACTTTGTTAAAGGTTAAGGTTTTAGGCAGACAAGTTATTTCTATGCCAGACCTTGCGTCTTTCTGAAGGACCATTAACATCACTACAATCCTGACACCGTAAGAACACAGTAACACATTCTCTTAGATGAAATAATCAGATTGATACAAAAAAAACCCTGGAATGCTTAAGCCATGTAGTCTAATATTATCTGTGTCATGCCCAGTTTGTTACCAGACCTTTGGAAAGAGATGAGTTGCTTGGTGTTGCTGTTTTAGCTCGGGGTTGGATGCCTTGCGGTCCTTGCTGTGCTGTCCTCCTTGGGTGCAGGAGAAAGCCTTGTTGCTCCTTGCGTCTTTGGAGGAGTAGCGTCTCTGCGCTGCTATGCTCCAGGTGCTTGCAGACTCGCAGACTTTGGTTGAAGCTGCAGGCGCTGGAACATGAGGACAGGAGTTTTTGTTGCTGCCATCTGGAGGTGGAGGCTCTGATCGGTGTGTCCGCGGCGGCGGATTGTTGGGTGGTCAGAGGCCTCGGAGAGTGGAGCTTGCTGCCGCGTGCCCCGCGTGGACGGCCTGATCAGGTGAGGGATCTTGGAGGAGGGGCCTTGCAGGCCTAAGCCTGAAGTTGGTCCTGAGAGGATGTTCACAGGAGAGGTTATCAAAAAGAGAGTGAGGGGTAAGAAGACGTGGCTTTTTATCACCTAAGTTATGTCACAGACATTCAGTTTCATCCAAGGAAAGCTCGGTGTTGTTCTTTCAAAGCACCCCTTCTACAAAATGGTGGAATTTGTGGCATGTCCTCTGTCAACAGTCCTTTTAATACAATTTTATCTGATGTCACTGACATGTTTATGTGTTGCTTAAATTGCTTGATTTTTATGTATGTATTAGTTATGTGAATAGAGTAGGGGTCTGAATACTCTGTGAAGACACTCCATATGCATCTTTTCACAAGGTGGAGGAGGCCGACCAGATCTACTTGCTGATGAAGGAGGAGTATCGTATCTCCAGGAATGTACGTCTGGCATGGTTCCTTGGAAAACTTAACCAAATCATCAGGCCGGCCTCAAAGCCTGAACTGGTAAGTCAATCCTGCCTTTTACATCCTGTGTAATGGTATGTTACATATTATATACTTTACTGAACTTAACTGGATGGCGTTGTTTGGTCTGTTTGTACGTCGATTGTGTGTTGTCCTGAAATTGTTTTAATGCTGTTTGTACACATATGCATTGCACAGCCATTTTATTTATTGATATATATCCATGGATTTAAAATGATTAAATATAATGATGGGCATTGATGGGTTTTACTCCCTGTTAAAAGGTTGTTTTTGTTTTTTGGATTATATTAACAAGGTTGTGACAGAGGTTGTTCAGCAACGTTGTTGGTCTCCGGTTTCTCTGGTTGCCACTTAGCTGCTTACGATCATCAATCATGATACGTAGGTTTTTTTTTACTTGCAAAATTGCAAGTTCAAAATATTTTTTACCTGCAATATCAGAATTTGTCTGCAAATTGCAGGTAAAAGGTGGGTATTACGCACCCTGTCTATGGTTAATAAAAAAATGCGAAATAAAAGTTAGAGGGATCATTGTCACTGTCCTTAATTTTGATACCTTCAAATTTGACTATATTTTGTTATTGTGAATAATTATCCACCTCACCTTTTACAGAATGTGTGATTTAAAACCAGCCTCAAGCACTGTCTAAAGGGTGACAAGAGATGCTAAATGGTGACTAGGTTACTGTTCCATTACTTGCAATTGTATGCTGTCCTTGCAAAGATAAACACATTTAAAATCTGATATTACATCTGTTTCTCAATTCATTCATAGGTGACCTCAGAAAATGAATTGGACTTGTTGAGCATCTTACCAAAGGGATGGCGGCCAGATTTCTCCCCTACTATGTACCCTTACATGTTGATACCATCCACTCGGGCCACCTTCCTGGCCCGGAGGTACCGCTTCATCATCGAGCTAGACCTCAGCCCTTCCACAGGGATCGTGGTGAGATAAGTTCAATGCTTTTGTTTTAACTTGAACGTGGTCTACAAATAAGATCAAGAAATGGCTGAGGTATTTGTTTCCTAACAACTCCAAGTTTTCTGTAAGTGAAAGAACAATGTATTCCTTTTATGTCTCTAGTATCTGCAGAATATGCACTTGCAGTTTGAGATATCTGTGTTAAAAGGGCTATATAGCACACACAGCTCTTTCCATACTGATTAAAGTTGATATTTTATATGCTGAGCCTGCAAAACAAAAAAAAACAACCATCAAATTTGACCAATAATAATAATACCAAGAATGTTTGAAATGTATTAAAATTGTGATTAATGCCCAAGAGTGACCTTTCTAATGTGGTGTCAATCTCACAGCTTTCATGTTGAATTCCCTCAACAGCCAGGAGTGTAACATTTTGTAACAGCAACATTTGTAACAACAACAGTATGGTGTAAAGGCTTCTGAGTACATAAATGACTGGTTGAATGTGTACTTTATTTGTGTTTTGTTTTCTGCTCTGTAGGATGACAGCACAGGAGAGATGATCTTTGATGAAGTTTTCCATGCCTTGTCAAGGTGTCTCGCTGGTCTGGCCCAACCATTCACAGTCCCTGGAACTGATCAGCTTTTCAAGCCTAAGATCTTCGTCACCATCTTGGCATATTCTTCAATTATTGGCCTTACTTCCCATCAGGTCATTTACAATAGCGTTGTTTGTATTGATGACTTTATTCCAGATATCTTAAAAAAGCTACAGCAGCCTAAGAATAAATGAGCAAAGTGAATTTCTTCAACAGTATTGTAATGCTACATTTAAGGGTAGAGGTTTTCTGTCACAATTCTGGTTGAAATTCTATTAAGAACACCTTTGAGTTCAGCCAGTGGTCTTTAAAACTAAATCTTCAGGTGTAGTGAGGTTCAACTATTATTTGATGACCTCACAACACAACAATAATCCATATTGAATTGATATATTTTTACTTGACTAATTTGAACATAATTAGACTCGAAGGAAGACCTTATTTCCTTTATTATTTTAACTTTTTTGTATGTGGTAGCTTGTTCTGATTCCCTTAAAATGACTAATCTGCTGTATGCAAAACATTGTTTGACGGCCATGATTCCCCTGCAGGTTTTGGTTCAAGGCTGTCAGCTCGATAGAACAGACCTCAATGAGTTTCTGCATCACATCTATCAACAGCTTAGAGCTGTGGAGAGTAACATCGCAGAAGTCCTACATCAGCAGCATGAACAGGCAAGTGCACATGAACACTATGTTGGATTTTGTATTTAAAATGTCCTATAAAGATGATTTTCATAAACTACAAACCATTGTGAGTACCTAGTCTGTTAGTGTTCGAAAAACACTTGTACACATAGTTTTAAGAAAGGTTGAAAACATTTAATTAACAGTACAAAGAATTGAAGAAAGAGTGGTGGATGGGTTGGGGTATACAATGCATCAGCATGTGAAAATGAAGGAGCTTAGTCACAGGCAACCTTTCTAATCACAAAGTGATCTGCCAGCATCAAACTTTGAATCACACAACATTTAGTTGGTCATTATTTTAAACTGGATGCAAATTCACCTTAAGACTTATGCTTATTTTCTTCATGCACCATTTGAGCATGTTTTGTTATCTACTGTGTAACCTTTCATTATTAACATACTTCAGGGAAACAGTTGTACATCCTTGTAAAGTTGGTCAAGTCATACACTAATATATATATATATATATATTTATTTATTATTATTATTATTATTTGTTTTCTTCCTGTACCATTAGGTCACAGAGCCCGTTCAGAACTCATGTCTTCATAGCAACAACCTGGACAATCCGCCTCAAAGGAAGCAGGCCGTTTCCATGGTGTCAGCTGATATGGGTCTGGTCAGCATGGTGCGCCAGGGCATTCTGGCTCTTCAGCTGCTGCCTCCAAACTCCAGTGCAGGTAGGTTTACCCAAGCTACCAAAAAAGAAGAAAAATAATCCATTAAAATCTGGAATTTGGATGTGTTTTTGGTGATCAGATTGACATGAGATTGTGCTTGAGCACATATGTAAATCAATCCAAAATAAACATTGAGGGTAACCCTACTCTGATCCAAACAGCATTAGCTGTTTCGGTGGAGGTTGCAGAAATGTGATGGGGTGTGATTTGGGCTTGATAGAGTGATCACATCCCAAAGAAATGTAGGAAAGGAGTTCCTCTCCTGCTAACATATGAGAGAGCTGGACAAATTCCTTATATGTGTACACATAAGGTGCTACTTATTATTTAGATTGAGATAATGAAAGCTATGACAGAATATCACAAGCCATTCTAATGGCATTTTGGAATGTTTTCCACCAGGTTAATGGTGATAACACCAGTGATTTGACACCTTGCAAAAAAAAACAGGTAAACTCAGAACTGCTCCATTACATTACATTTCATTTGGCTAAGAAAATATTTAACTTGTGCATTTAGGAGTGAGTCCGTGTACTGGGATTCAAAAGCTTAACAACAAATAAACTAGGACCAAGCCCTATATTAATTTAAAAGGGAAGAATGAAAGCTTAAATTGAATTCAAAATTGATCTGCAATATAAACCCATAAAATGACAAGACTCTGTATCATACATACTATTTGTGTGTTTACATTTTCAAAACTAATTCAAGTTTTTATTGAAGTTTTATTTTGAAATCCATTGAGGAAATTAGCTGTTTTGTGATCAGCTGCAAAGTGGAAGTTTTCAAATAACCCTATCGTTTAGTCAAACCTATTTATTGTTAATTTTATAGATTTATCCTTAACAAGTGTGTTTAAATGTTCACAACAAAGTCACGTCAAGTTTCTATTTTTTTTTTTATACATAGCGGAAATGAGCTGTTTAGAGAAAAGCTCAAAAGCAGAAATTTTAACAAACATGTCCAACACACAAAGGATTATTTATCATTTAAATCGTCGTCAATAACTATTACATTTTCACAACAAAGTCACAACGTCACCGAGTGCACACATGAGCCTAAGCTTTTGTAAAGGCACTTACAATGTTTTCTTTATTTATAAATGTATTTTAATGAATTTGAGTTTTTATCTTTATTGTTTGAAATGCACTTATTGTAAGTCGCTTTGGACAAAAGCGTCAGCCAAATTAAATGTAATGTAACTACTGACTCCTATAATTGTCGAGCCTTTTGGGCTTCTTTTTTTAGCTCACCCTGTGACATTTGCCAGCCATTGTTAACCAACCAGATCAAAATATTGACAGTGAAATGTCTGACTTGGTGTATGCTGCATGTGACGGGGATGTGTGTGTTTGTGCAACATTGTGTTCCTTGGTTGTAGCCTTCCTCAGTCTACAACCCAGGAAAACTAGAGATAAATCGTCGGATGAGGATAACAATGGACAATTTCAGGCGCAGTCTCTTTGAGGTCATTAATGGAGTTGCACTTGGTTGTTCATGTAAACTGTTACAAACATTTTGACAGAAGAATAGGAATGGAGGGCTTCACGGAGAAAGGCCACTTCCCTTCACACCTCCACATAACTGCCCAGTTTTCACATTTTACAGAGCGTAACCATTGATGGCAGAATTCCTCTTTTATCATATCATGTGTGACTTAATTCCACATAATCAGAAGCTCTAATTGTGTGTGTGTGTGTGCGTGCGTGCGTGCGTGCGCGTGCGTGCGTGCGTGTGCGTGCGTGCGTGCGTTTTTTTCTCCCAGGTATCCTTATCATTACAGATGGGGTGACCAGTGTTCCTGATGTGGCTGTTTGTGAAACCCTGCTGAACCAGCTCAGGAGTGGAACCATTGCCTGCTCCTTTGTACAGGTAAATTCACCCTCACATCATAATGTTTTCAGCTACTATTCGTTTCTAATAAAGCTTGATTATGCAAGTGTAAAATTACTTTGACGATGAGGGTTTCCAATTCCACTTTGCTCTGTCAGTCTATGCGGTATTTGTTGGTTTGTAATTTTATTTATATCTGACACTCAGTTGTTGACTGACTCAATTGTTTGCCACAAATTTGTGGTAGTAGGTCAATCCTCAATCAAACAAGTTTAAAATTCATGTACTCCTAGCGTGCTCTTTTATTTGTGTCTGTCCAGGTTGGTGGTGCATACTCCTATGACTGCAGCTTTGGATATATCCCAAATGTGGAGCTGATGAAGTTCATCTCATTGGCTACCTTTGGCTCATACCTGCCCAGCTGCCCAGAAGTGGACTTGAGCAGCCAAGAGATGAATGCCTACCACAAGGCCTTCTTAACTTACTCCTTCCTCAAGAGCCCTGAGTCATTGAATTCCGAGTACTACTGTGGTGAGTCAGTAAATCTTAGTATAACTATGAAACTGAGTCTAATTGTAGAATGTTACTGGACTATATATAAATGTGCCCCCCTTGAATACAGTAATTGAAAATGCTTTTTATATGTATCAGCTAATTCATCAATTAAGTATATTGAAATTGTTGGACAACAAATAGCATTTTTAGACATCATTAACAATAATGGACCAAACATTTAGTCTTAAGCCTTAAACAACCTTGATTAAGATGTAGTTATTTGAACATACAGCTCTGTGCACGGTAAATGATCTTGCCATTCATGATAATGATTATTTTAAAAATATTATATCTAATAGATAAATAAAGTTTCTTTGCATAGCACTAAACATTAACAGATGATATCTTGGAGCACTTCACTGTAAGGCCAAGACCCTTACGTGATTTATAGAGATCTGATTATGATGATGAGGATGCTATTAAACAGGTCTTCTTCATAATTTTGTAGTTTCCCAGCACAAACTGTTCAATGAGCACCTGGTGTCGGCCAGTGGTAACCCCGCCCTGGTCATGAGGAGGAAGAAGCACACAGAGAAGGAGGTCCATGCTCATTTGATTAGTGTCGTATCTGTGCGACTGAGAGAGGGCTACACCATCAGGGAAATCAGCCTCACCAAAGGTAACTAACTATCTGTCTTAAGTAAAGCCTCAGGTGCGGCCATGTGGCAAATAACTAGTGCGGTGTAGACTATTTTTTTTGATTTTTCCTATTGCTAAAGAGGCTCTTGTTTCCATAAGGTGGGACTCAGTTAGAGGTGAAGCTGGTGCTGTTATGGAAACACAACATGCACATCGAGTACCTTGCAGCCGCTTCCTGGCCACTGGACCCTTCCAAGAGAACCACAAGGGTGGAAGTGACCATGGAGGGAAGCTATGACATCCTGCACGACATCAGCTGCACTCAGAGGAAACCCATCACCAGCCCGTACCGCACATCTGTCATCCGACGCTTTTGGAACACCCTTCAGAGGTACACCACCTGTGACTAAAAAGAAAAAATATTGTTTATTGTAAAAAAAAATTATAAAATAAAAATAAATTAAGACATTCTGCTCCTTTTGTCTTGTTGAACATGAAATAATCATAAAACATTTGATGTAGATTGATTGCTATCAAATTTTTATATTTTGTAATCCTGAATGCATTGTGTATTAACTTGTTGACTAACTTTCATTTTAGCATCAACCAGACCGATCAGATGTTGGTGCACCTCCAGGCATTTAACTCGATTCCTGAGAACTACATGATTCCTGAAAGCACCAAAAACGGCGTTCCTCTCTTCTACATCCCCCCTGGCTCTACAACTCCGGTACTGGTTCACACTCTTCCTGATCATATCCAAACCAGTTTTCTACCACAGTAGATCCATACAGTCTGGTCAAAGAGAATGCTAGTCCAATTCAGTATGTAATTACCCAAACATACAGTATACAGTAACTACAGCATGTGGTAGATTTTTTGTGTGACTTTCTTGTTTCCACAAATTAGAAATCAATTATTTTGTAGAAATTGTGTCCCCTTTGACTTTAAGAGGTGGCTGCTGGTATTATGGGTGATGTGAATAAAATAATCACAAACAATTAACTCCATAAAGTACCATTGGATTTCATTTTAAGCATATAATCAAACAATAGAGGTTCAGTACACGAAGCTTCAAGGCCAGTTACCTACTATAGGCTCCTGAAGATACCATGACCTGGTTTACTGAAAACCTTCACCCTATTTCCTTAATAAGCACCCTGAGGTTGTGTTGAACATCCTAAGACTCTGTGTCACGCACTCTTGCTTTCACATTTTTATTGTACAGGTGGTTTGATACAATATTTGTTTTTACTTTTACTGCACAATCAGGCAAGTGTAATTTTGTGTTTCCAGGTTCTGTCCCTGCAGCACAGTGGCTCTAAAGACTCTCCTCAGTCCCAATTTGCTTCCTATTGGAAGCCCGTCTTGTCCATGGATGCTAACTTCTGGCAGAGATGGCTGCACATGCATCGCATCACCATCATCCTTGAACATGACATGTGAGAAATTGTGTCAATACGGTGCATTCTGAAAGTGTTCTGACCACTTTACTCTAGTCCCATGTTGACTGAGAACTTTCAAAGACATTTCTGTTCGTAAAGCTCCAATTTGTTGCATGTCATTTTATCAAATGGGTCTGTTGTCTACACATTTTTGGGTGCGTCAGCATTAGTGAGAGCAAAAGCTCTGCAATGAAATAAGACTTTACCCATTTGAAATTTGAACATTAGTAAATTTTTTCTGCAGTATTTTATTACATTCTTAACTTTTTTATCTTTCTTTCTAGGCCTGTCCCCAAGCACCTGCACACAGCTGGAAATAATGGACGCTACAGCACCATTCAGTGTCGAATCTCCCACTCTGCCCTCACATCTCTGCTGAAGGACTGGAGCAGCTTCGTGCTTGTGGAGGGTTACTCTTATGTTAAACTCATATACAGGTGAGCCAACATCTCGTGGGCTGATTTTTTTTCTAAAATTCTAAATATTACTAAGTATAAATTCATATGAACAGTGAGTTTCATATGCAATCTAAAGGTGCGCATGTTCTAACTCCTGACCTAACTTTAAATGCAATTTTAAATGTTTTCCATGTCAAACATTTGCTGGAAAAAAAAAGAATAAAACATGTATGCCAAAGAAAAATTACATGACATACCAGATACTTTCATCTTCTCAGGCATTGAAACATTAATACATTGAAATAGTCCCTAAATGAACAATTCTCAACAAACTACTCCAACAAAATCATACAAAAGTCGGCACTACTGCCTGAGATCATCAGAACTTTTGTTGTATATAAAATGGAAAGCTCATGTTATTAAAATAATTTTGTAAGTAATTGTCTCCACAGTTCATCTGACCAGCCTCCCACGTCCTTCTACCTCGTCCGTCTCATCTCCAAGACGCCCTGCATGGTGCTGCGCCTTGGCTTCCCTATTGGAACACCAGCTCATGTTAGAAACAAGGTACCACTGGTTCATATATTTATATTATCAGAACATTTGGTATAAAATGTCCCTGCAGGAGACCCTGCCTTTGTGAGCATATTGTATGTGTTTGTGGAGACAGTGAGTGAGTTTTTTAATCATTTGTAGTTTGTGGTGATGTGCTACATTACTTTATACAGTAGGATGTAAACAGAGGGTTATTTCAAGTTGTTACCATTTTGTATGTTGCATTATGTTTGTATTAAATGTGCCCTCACTGGCTTAATATATTTAAATAATTGTGCTTGAAATGTAACAGTTAACAGCTGTGGACTTTCATGTAGTGAGACGAAAAACATGACTCAAGAGCAAACTATTTATTCTTGGGACTTTCACAGCGTTAAGCAGAAGGAAAATCTCACATTTTACCTTGAGTTTAGTCTCTGAGGGCTTTAAGGTGTATGTTAATATAAATGCTTTATCAAATTATGAATTTTAAACACTTGTAAAACCACCAACATACGTGTTTGTCATCAGATTGTTGATGAGTTGCGGGAGCAGATCCTCAAACTCCGCTTCCCTCACCGTGTTCAAAGCAAAGAGGCCACCCCCAAGACCAAGAGGAAAATTGTTGGCCATCCATCTCCATCGAAATCTCCCTCCATCCCAGCTCCCAAACCTGCACTGTCAGACAGACCCTGTGTGGTTGTCCTCCACAAACCCCTGGAGAAGCTGCTCATAAGGTCAGTGAATAAGATAGCTGATCATAATAATTGCACAAATATGAGCAAATACAGTGCCAAATACTCAACATATTGAGTCAGAGTTGACCCATTTATCTCAATTTTTTAATTAATTTGCATTATATAAATATCCTAATTGTTTAAATCCTAAATTATTAAACAAAGTATATATCTTCTGTGTGAGAGAAGACTGCCATCTGACATTTGAATGACATAAATGCTGGATGCTTTGCAGGTATGACAAGCTGCCACTAGATTTCAGGACTCCCTTCATTTTAAATATGGAGAACTTTCTGCAGCCCTCCAACAGTTCTGTGCCACTCAGCATGGCCGCCAACCGGACGGCGTCTTCCACACTAGCTTCTTTGTCCCGTTACTTCCTGCACCAGCGCTGGGTGTGGGCTGTGCAGAGCAGCCAAGGACCAGCTGTGGCCATGCAAGCTGTCGCTCATGTCCTCTCCATGCTCTCTGAGTGAGTTCATTTTTCATTGTGTTGTGTCCATGGTGTTAAACTTATTCTTTAGATTTGTTTACAGAAACTAATTTGTATCATCAATTTTTAGAACCTTATCTTTGTTCTAAAACAATCAAATAGTCAATCTTAAAATATCAACCTCACATCACCTTGTAAACGTCTACTTTGAAACCTGTAGGATACAGATTTGTTTTGGCAGTTTATTACATTATAAACACCTGTTGTTCCATAACATCAGTTATGCATTGCAACATACTTAAATTAACAAACTGAGATAAAGTTAATATTCCTATTTCATTAATGAATAATAATGTAGCTACATATCGTTTGGCTCATAAATGCCAAAGACATAAAGCTGGTTTGGTTTGTGGCTTTGGGAACATTTCTTGCCTGAAAAACTCTCGATATTGTGTAGCATCCGCATATCAGAAGGCTTCCACTTTGCTGCCAGTGGGGAGGGTATCGTAAACATGGTGATCGAGCTGCCAATGAAGGTAAAGAACAGCTGGACATCAAATCTCGTTTGACACTATACTGTATGTTAAAAAGTTTTCCATCTGCCCCATGTGGTTTGTTTAATCGACAGCTTTGTCATGTTTGTGTACATGTGCATGTGGTATTACTTGCGGCTTAATTAGTTTAATGTTCATATTCAGGGGATGTCAGGAGACACGGACAGAGAGAGCCACTCTTGTATTGTGCAGTACATCCTGTTTCCACCTCATTCTACCTCTACGAAGGACAGGTAAGACTGACAGTGATCCTCTGTATATAATACATACAATCATTGCATACACTGTTCATAGTAAATGTACCAGTGTGTATTTTTCTTGTCAGAACATTTGCTTCACTCCCATTTGTTCAGCCTGACATTGTGTTTGCCAATTTTCCTTGGCTTTTTATCATGTTGGCTTTTAGTCTAATTCAGAATCTGAAAGATTCATATATACACAAATAGAAATGTCTGTATTGTCGCTGTTTTTATTGTCCTGTTAAGCTTCTCCACTGATGACGACAACGACACTGAGGTGGAGGCTGTAGACATGGACACGGAGCTGAACCTTGTGACTGAGTGCTGGGTTGAACCCCAGAGTGGAACCGTCATGAACTGCATGGACAAGCATCGCCACTTCCAGGGCCTCAGTTATCAGGAGATCCCTCAAATGGTGTGTATTACTAGATTCTACAGTAGCTAGTCCCAAAGTTATAGAAAATTTGTGTAAATCTCTGTGCATTGAAAATTTTTTTTCACTTGACTGGCGTGTTATCACATTATGTTATTTGTACTTATGTTTATTTGAATTTAAGAAGATTTATATTGTTTTACTAGTGACTTGCTGTCTTGTTGCAGATCTTTCCAAGGGATTTGACCTGTATGTCCACCATGATGACCTTTGAGTATTTGAGCCAATTGTGTCAGAATAAGGACCAGGTGTGCTCACTACCAGCTGGACTCAAGGATGTTACAGGTGATACAACACTACTGCTTCAAAAAACAAACTGTTCTGATTCTTAGTAAAATATTTCAGCAGAATTACCTATCAAATCAAATTTTAGTTATATTTCCCATATTAACAAGTCTCATTTGAAGGCTTCACAAACTGTACAAGGTGTGACATCTGCCCTCAACAATCAGCAATAAATTCATGGGATATAAAATTGCTTAGTAAATTGTGCAGTATACATGATATAAAAGTAGCCATTGTGTTCAAAATACCCCCTGTAAGTATTTGAGTAACAGCTATTCAAAGCTCTTGTTGTTGTTGTTGAGAGCTCATTGTTGTGCTTATTTGTCTCTCATCTCTAACTTCATGTGATATTTTGTTGATCCAGCACCATCCAAATATTTTATTGGAGGCGTGTGTCCTGTTCCCATTGTCATGGCTTTTAACTTGGGAAACCAGAACATTTTTTGGATGCTGGGTGCTGGGTTACGAAAAGCTGTGTCAACATGAGAAAGTACCCAAATACTTGGACTTGACTTAGGGTGTGAACAACTGATGACTTCACAACTGAGTGTTTAAACAGAGCACATATATATCTTATTATCAGCTAGAATAATTATAAATGTGCACTATAGATGTTAACATTCAAGCCCATAAACACCAATAATTAAATATGAAACAGTCCCCAAAAAGCAGAATTAATCTCTGATTTTCTATAATCAACTCTTGTCAACAATGTCTCTATGTTAATATGTGTAAACACAATGTGGTTCTAAAGAGGATAACATTTGAATGATATACCAATAAGTGTGTGTGTGTGTGTGTGTGTGTGTGAGAGTATAGACAAAGTTGCTCACTGTGTCAGCTTTGTCTCAGGAAGAACGCTTATTGGATTTTAATCACTTTAACATAAGAGTGGGTTTCTTTTGTGTGTGCAGGGGAAGCCCTGGCTTCTGAGGACAAAGTTCACATGATTCCTTTTCAGTTCGACATGATTGAGCTGCTCCCAAAATGCCAGCAGATTGAACTCCTCTTCCTCACTTTCAACACAGGTACTGTTCTCATACAGGTCATGTGCACCGTTTACTTGAGCACTGATAATATAACACCTCCTTCATGAAGTACTTCTTAAAATAGCTCAATTACTCACACAACAACTGTTAATCTTTGGAAAATGCAAAGAATACAAAAGAGACTGTTAATCTTTGGAAAATGCAAAGAATACAAAAGAGACTAAACTTTTTTTTGAAAAAAAATAATGATTGTTTCTTGTTCCATTTCTGTTCACCTTGTGTCCACAGCCGTGGAAGATGTTGAGCATAATCACAGCTCTGCCTGTCTGCCCAATGAGCTCCTGCTCAGCCTCCTCCACAGCAGCGTGGAGCATGAGCTCAGTGACAGAGAGATCCCGTTGGCTGAAGGTGACCACGTCGCCTTCATGCAACATGTCTTGGAGCGAGAACGAGAAGGTCACAACGCACCATTCTCCTTACCTGTTATAAAAGGTCAGTATAGATGTCTCTGCATCTCATTTCAGCCGTCTTCCTTTTATGACTTTTTGAAAGGTTTACTTACCCTTAATTACCTGCCAAGTTTTGAGGATAAGATGTGCTGTGTGTTGTGGTCCAAGTTACTTAGACACATAGAGAGATTCCGACTGTTGTATTCCATCACAGTTTTTGCCTTGTTATGTGTTGTATTGGGTCAGAGGAGGGTGTGAAGCCTCCTGACAGACAGGATACGGTGACATCATTTCACACCACAGGCAGCAGCAAAGAGGTGATGGGCTCCACCAGCACTTTACAGGTAAACCAGCTCAATTAAAAAAAACATAGTGCATATTTAAGCAATACAAGTAATTCAGTAATCCTACTCCCAACTCTAATAGGATTCACTTCAAATTCCCTGTGTGCATATTTGAGAACCCAAAGAAGTGCATTGTTGCTTCATTCCGCAGTCCACAGACATGCAGAATTTGGGTATGGTTAGTCTCTGTGGTCGCTTCACGCAAAAACATCAGCAGCGTGATGGCTCTTCCTCACTCAAAATATGCTTAGAATTATCATTATTATAATTATTGGTGATTTTGAGTGCATATTTAAGCAATACAAGTAATTCAGTAATCCTACTCCCAACTCTAATAGGATTCACTTCAAATTCCCTGTGTGCATATTTGAGAACCCAAAGAAGTGCATTGTTGCTTCATTCCGCAGTCCACAGACATGCAGAATTTGGGTATGGTTAGTTGGAGACATTGGATGAATGGATAAGCAATAGTTGATAATGGGAAAGGCGATGCATCCGTGTAAATCAAACATCAATTTATTGTGTGTCCCAAAGTGACAACTGGTCAAAGCATTAATTACCCTAAAATAAATAAAAACATACACCATCATCTATATCATGGGAATATTTTAGACTGAGACCCAAGATCTGCAGAAATCTCTGTGGTCGCTTCACGCAAAAACATCAGCAGCGTGATGGCTCTTCCTCACTCAAAATATGGTTAGAATTATCATTATTATAATTATTGGTGATTTTGGAGGCTGTAATGTTGTGGCGCTGTTGAACTGTTCTGGGCTTTTCACATTGGGAATGTGCGGCAATCACTACATAGTGATCCCTCCAGCCAATATCATTTAAAACATTAAGCTTAATTTGTTGCAACAACTGAGGATTTAGTGCGTCATGCCTTCATGCAGAGTAACAGTTATATAAATGTTTGTAAAATTTTACTTTTATTTGCTGCCAGCAGAAACTGGTCAAGCCTTTTTAAATCATAGAAATATGTTGCTTCTGCTGTTAATTTCAGGAAACTGTTCCAGAAGGTCTCTTTCATGTGTGTCATAAAACTCCATGCTGTATTATGTGTACTCTAATACAAACCTTAATTCAAATAATGTCCTACTCCTAACAAATAACGGCTAGATGATACAACCACATTAATGAACCGGTTTCCTCGGGTTTTGGTAGAGTTTCAGTAATGCAGACCTTGTGGAGGAGGAGCCCTTGCTGGCAGATAGCAGCTGCTCTATGCCACAATGGAGGTGCTACGCCAAATACATCAGCCCCCAGCAGATCTTCCTTACGTTCCTCCCCGTTTCTTTCACAGGTACACCTTGACTTTTGTTCACTGTAATGCAGCCTCTCTTGGTGTGAACCTTGTTTTCATATATGGATACCATGATTATTTTGCAGATGTTCTGATGTTGGCTACAGGGATGGAACCCCAATGTAACACCAGCATACAGGAGGATGACACTCTGACTCCCAGCAACAAATCTCAGACCGACACCCTGTCTGGTTCCACCAGTGGGCTTGAGAAGTCCGAGCTGGGCCTCAGTTTGCCAAGTAAACTGCAAAGCAACTCCATAATCGGACATTTTGCCACCAGGTCCCCTGTGTTTTCACCTCAGTCTGAGGCTCCTGACTCCCTGATGCTGGACCAAGACAGCTGGGACTGTAGGGGGTCAGATCAAGAGATCGCAACCCCTCTTTCAGGTCAGTCGAATGCTTTTGCCGAGGCCCCCCCCGAAATGGGTTAAGGGACAGAGTTGAGTTATTCTCATACTATTTACACAGCCCAATATTGTAACATTTGCTTGACAAAGTAACTTCTAGGTGCATCCAAACAAATAGGACCCAGCCTCACATGGCCTCCTCTCCACCAATAAGACCCGAAACTCAACTCAACTACTTTACAAGTAACATCATATTAATATAGACAGCCACAAACCTGTGCAAGACGATTTTTCTCATTCCCCATGTCCAGCAAATGTTAATTGTCCTTGATGGGACCACCAATAGGTTGCCCATCCCTGCACTAGAATATGAATATAAAGGGGATGGACTAGTTCAGCAGAGATACACAGTGATATTTACGCTGTGATTGATTGGCATTATGTATGTGTATTAAGTTTGTCAAGGAAGCATTCCCCAATCCCTTAAACCAGAAATCTGGATTCATCAGACCAGACACATTTTTTTCAGTCCTAAACTAACTGACTTGGTAAATCTGTGTCTACAGCACTAACAGGTTTCAGATGTCTGAGACGACTGGAACCTGATGTTGTCTGCTTTTGTGGCCCAACTACATCAAGGTTGAATGTGTGGTTCATTTTCTTTGTAGAGCTTAATGAAAATAGTTTATTGTTATTTTCACCAGATCTAGGAGAAAAAGAGGTCCAATTCTCTGAACCACAGAAGGCAGATTTCAGCTTTGGAAGGCAGGTTTCTCAGCAGAGTACCAATGGCAACAGCCAATTGAAGTGTCCAGTCTACGTCTACAACTGTTCTCTGGAGCACTTAAAAGAACAATTGGTGCACCCCAACTCCAGTCGCCAGCCCAGGGACATCTTCAGGTACTCAGCTCATCTCCATAAGGAAAGACAGAGGCAGGGTCCACACACTGAGAGAAGGACAATGTATGTCCGTGTGAATAATCATTAAATAATTAGAATTAGATTTTGATCCGATAGAACGCTAAAAGACTTTTCTCTTTCCAGATAGCACATCTTTCAAACAGAGGTCGTCTTCTACAGCTGAACCACATTCCATTTATTAAAAAGCTGCACTGGGACACTGTAGAGAATAAAAATAGATTGAAATACAGATTGCATTTACTGATATTGCCTTATTGACAATCTCAAGCTCACTTTCTTATAAACAGCTAAGTGTTTGTCTTAGAGACAAATAAATGCTTATAGTTGATGAACCTATTTGTTCGAGCATAGGTTAGGTTAGGTGAATTATCCAACCATCAGAGGTTCTTTTCAACTAACATTGATAGTCTATTTATAGCCTGTCTGACCATCAGCAAAGAATCTGTCAATCGTTGTTTAATGAGTACAGTGTTCTCATTACCTGTAGAAATTATAAGGAAATATGTCAAATTCTAATAGATACATCTCATCTCTTAGTTGAATCTTTTCCCCAATGTGTGTATGACATAACTAAGATTTTTGTAGTCCAGATGTTAACGTGTTTATCTCTGGTTGTCTTCGGGTGAGAATAGAGCCCAACATGCTGAGTCCTGGGAGTTGTATCAGCAGATGCAGTGCAGGTAGCGATGCTTGATTCCGTTTCTCTGCTCTCCCCCCTCTCTGCTGAGGCGCTGCTCAGGTTTTAGAGAAATATAAGAACATAGTAAGGGGCTCGTCTTTTGTAGACGGGGAAAGGGTTAACTAAAACGGCACCTTCACAGGCTGTCTGTGCCTCCTATTCAGTCTTGTGTTGCCACACACTAGGGTTGTTCAGATTTATGTGACAGTCGTGAGCAATGTTGAGACTTTGCTAGTGCAAGGTTCACATCTGTGACTTTATCTCCTTCACAATGTAAAACAGGCCATTATTGTTTCCGACACCTTGGAGAGGAAACCATGTGAAAGAAGGCTGTCATTTGTCTTCGAGCAGCTCATATTGGCAGAAAATATTGGTGCGCCTATTTATCAGTTGGAACTCAACATTATAAGCATATATCTTTTTTTCCGATGGCGCCTTTTTATGTCTACTTTGTGCGGTGCAGGTTAATGTACATTTTTTTCAGAAAAGTAAGAACTGAAATGAGATTAGGTACAGCTTGCGCTGCTATAATTCTCTTTGTTTATTATGCTACTTTTAAAATAGTAGCTGTGGTAGCTGCAGTTTTGCAGATGCCTGTGTATATTGCAGCCCCCTCATCAGTGACCGTTTGACACCCTACAGCTACATGGATAAAAACCTTTTTGGTAGTCTTTCTTTTTCAAGGCTTTTTTTTGTTCTGATAAATGAATTATGCCTCAAAGTACAAGGGCATGCTGCAGGTGCGTTGGCTTGGGTTGCGTTGGAGCTATCCAAATACTTGCAGTCTTAGTTCAATGGAACTGTGTGTTTAAGGTGGTTTGTTTTTGTACACCCGTAAGTAATGACGGTTATGGGGATGATTATAAATCTACAGGAATAAAATAGACCATATTGGTTCTGCAGATCCTTCATTAGTATTCCCTATCACCTGCTTATGTTTTTGCTGTGTCCCATGTCAGGTCACTTTCTCAGGACCGCAGCAGTCCGTCCCCTTGGACCGACCTCCTCGCTCAGCCTCACAAACACAAGGAGCTGGCAAATTACTGCAGCCTTCTGCAAGAGCACTACCACCAGAGCTTCGTCAAAGGTGCCCTCCTCCTCCTCAGCTCCATCCACCACCACCACGCATCTTCCTTGGAATGAATTAACATTCATTCTCTACAGTTGTTACACATTTGTCTACTCCAGTAACTACATTCTGGTTTCTTTACTAAAACCTGTGGAGAGTTCTGTGGCAGGTGATCTCTGACAATGCTATTTGTACAATTTTTAATGGTCATTGGAGGCTGAGGAATTAAAGTTGATTTCATATTACATTATAAAATCAACTTTAATCAATCAATCAATCATGTTATGTTTAAATTGCCCGAATCACAGATAAATGTGTGAGCTTTAGAATCTGTACAGTGAGCAACATCCTCTGTCCTTAGACCCTTATCCAAAGTGGATCTTCATGATCAACACTATATCACTAATAAACACCCTTGTCTATTTTATAATATGTGCACAATATATGCTTTAAAAATACAAATGAGAGTCAGTGTGTGTGCGTGTGTGTTACCATTTACTGATATGCCCCTAATATCCCCTCAGGTGTGTTCAGCAGCCTGCAGCAGTCCTACAGCATCAGTTCCCAGGACGTCCTGACGGCCATGGACTACTGTGAAGAATCCCTGCAGGAGATTGACGTCACCTCCTTTCTGCACACCCTATGTGGACACATCAGGGTCTTCAGGGAACATGACAACACGTCAGGATGGGGAGGGAACCCCAGACCTTCGAGGAAACCTGCCACCTTCATTATCGGAGAGATTGAGGAGGAGCAACAGGATGATAGGGCTGCCATGGCCCTCTTGTCCAGGTGGGACCAAGGTGTCATTAGGAAGAGATTAAGTGACTTACCTTTTATTGGTGACAAACAAATGAAGGATGTATTTTATATATACATATATATACAGTATGTAAACCCAACTGCTAAGCTGTTCTGGGAACTCAGTAATGACCTGTAATTTGCATCAACAATGACGAGTCTATATAAACACCACAGGGAATCCTGCGTTGAAATGGTGAAAGCTGCTCCCATATCTCCACGTATTCTGGATGAATCAAGTACAGACAATATCCCAGAGTTCCCCCTGACACTGCTTCAGACACAGCCCAGGTGTGAAGTGTACCCGGATCTGCACAAAATAATACAGGTAATGTCTGAAGCCAAAGGGGAGCTTCACATTATTACTTATAATATATGGACGCTCAGTAAATTGTATTTGATTTATTTTTTTCTAGTAATTATGAATTACATGAGTTGCACTCAAAATAGTTTAAAAGGTGAAATTAACTTTCAAATTAATTACTTGGCAGGATAAGTTTATGGAGGTCCTTTCTCAGTATTTCAAAACTGTGCCGTCAAATCCACACTACTTCTTCTACTGCCCACCTTCATGGAAGAAAGAGGTGAGTTAACAAACACGTACTTTTGCATCAATGAATGTGAGAGAGGTAATTTACCTAGGAAAGGAAATGATTATGGATTACCTTTGGGTGCAGATAAATATATATATAAATATAATAATTATTTAATATATCTCTAACTTCTATTTGTCTCCTCAGGAGGACTCAGAGGATGGTGAGATGGAGAGGAGACCTAGTGAGGAGTTGGTGTCAGAAGCTGAGCCGGCTACAGAAGATGATGGTGAGGATCATTCAGAAAAGTTTTGTTTTATTTAGCATGTTAAGCGGCATGGTACGATTAAATTTCCAATATTTATCTAATATTATCACAGTTTATGTAAATCGAGTCTGTTTGATATAGGTTAGATTATAAATGATTAGGGTAAAAAAAAAGAAGTTTACTTTAGTTGAGTCACATAGTGTCAATACTGCCTGCTGAAAACCCCTAGACAACATTCTTTACATTAATAGGTACTAGCTCTGTGTGCTGAATCTGTTAAATGGCAAAAGCAATGTCATTGGCTCTCCACTACGGAAAAAGTCTGTCTTTATAGCTTTATTTTTGTGCTGCTGCTGATATATATCTGTAATTTCTTTTATTTGACAATACAATCCTGATTATAAAGGGCTGCGTACCCTGATATAAAAGTTTTATCATCAGGATGCTTCCATGAACCTCACAATCCAAGACAGACTCCATAACCTCTTGTGGAATTTGCTGTTATGTGGCTTCTACATTGTAACTTGCATTTGATCCACGTAGATGAATTATATATTAATTAATATACATTTTTCCTCAGATGAAATTTACCAGTATATAGCGTATGGTTTATCATTAAGTGAAGGCTCTTTACAAAGTGAATGGTCTACAAAAAATGTATCATAGCACATATCAGTCAAGAAGTTTGAGAATGTTTTAGCCCCAAAGCTGTGTACAGTATGTGTTGAACATTGTGCCATGAAACAGGCCAAAGAAAAAGGTTCCTCCTCTACTGCCAAAAATATCATTCACTCACTTTTAGTTTCAGTTTTTATTAGGATTTTAAAATCTTCCATTGCAACCTTGCTAATACTGTTACTCATCTAGTGATTTAATACTGACCACTTTATGTGTGTGTGTGTGTGTGTGTGTGTGTGCGTTTGTGTGTGTGCGTGTGCGTGCGGGCGTGCGTGTGGGCGTGGGCGTGTGTGTGTGTGTGTAGATGATATGCCTGGCTGCTTTGGCACAGAAAGTGTCATAGATTTGGTGGTGGAGTACGAGGAGCTTCCGGGCACCAGTTCCCAAGAAGAGGGTGAAGACCAGCCCCTGTCAGACTCCAACACTGTCAATCAAGACCAGGACTCCTTCAGCATCCTGGAAGGAGATTCCCCGCTACATCCTGAGGACCCACAGCTAGACATGCCACCACTGTTTGTTCATATCACATGTTCTGTCAATATGAAAAGCTGCCATGGCTCTATGCCCATACAGACTCTGCCTACCTGCCTTGGTGAGTACAGCCATGGTTGTTTCTTCATCTCTTCAGATACACTATGTTAAATCACAGCACTAATGGTGTCATTATGGGAAGGCTGGTTAATTTCTCAGAATACACTTTGCTGTTGTTCTGGTATGCTAATTCCAGGATTTTGTGATTTGTGATTGCAGGTGAGATTATGTCGTGTCTGGAGAATGCTGACGATTTACAGTCTGTGGATTTGAACGAGCTCTCAGTCACTTTAGATATTTTTGTCCTTACGCTACCCCTGGAGATTGAAGTCATCGCTGATTTCCATCACAACAGGTAAGAGATATGTTTAGAAACATATTTACGTGCATAAACACGTGTGATATCTGTGTTAATCTGAATTCTTAAACCCTTGATCAGAATACAATATTAAGGTAAAACTGAGCATTTCTTGCAAGTGAATGAAAAATGAATTGTGTAAATCACTAATGGCTGACTACTGTGTTGACTACATCTCTGGCCTCCAGAAATATATATTTGTTAACACCAGCTTATGTATTATGTCCAGAGGTCAAACAAACAGCTTATTTATTCTTGCAAGAAGGAGCAGAGATAAAGTTCCTTCAGGTATGACCAACAACCTGCACAAGGCTTAATGCTCTGAGGCTCTGCTCCGCTCAGTGTTCTTCTCTCAGTTTGGCTTTTATAGATAAGATACATAGCCAAGTTTATGAGTTACACAGGCAAATCAAAGAATTATACCAATAGTTGAAGGTCCCAACGACGTAAAGGGAAAAGCAATCCCTTTGAACCCGGGAGTATTATCATACCTCCTCAAGCCAAGCACAGTGACCCCAAGGGAATCACTGTCCTTTTAAACCCTTAACCCTTACCACTCTCCTGGAACAAATAGTATGTATCCAATTATCTTGCAAACATACAGGCATTACTCACATCTGTTGCTATGCAGATTTGAATAAACCAGGGTTTTAGAAACTTTTTTTTAGAAATTTTACCAACGGTTGTTTTTTTTTTGTTTTTTTTGTTATCATTTTGAATGTGTGTAGTTCTTCTTTGTTCCTTAATCCTGCCTTTATTAGCTGCACTATTTGCTGTGGTTTCCTTACAACAATCAGTTAAATAGACCCAAAATATGAAAATAACTTCCAACATTTTTATTTATAATTTGTATGCATATGTTTTGTTGGTTAAAAAGTGTGAGGTGAATTTCTGATTAATGATGATCATTGGTCAACACTGTACATGTGTCATGATGTCAGTGATGAAAGCATGATTCATCAGCTCTTCACTCTGTGTGCAGGTACACCTCAGAGAGCAGTGTGTCCCTCAATCGTTCACCAGGACAGCCTTCCTCCTATCGCTCTGACGAGGAGCTGATGGCAATATATGACAGTCTGAGGGGCACTGGTGATGGGTAAGTTCAACAAGACAAAACTCATCTGTGCTTTAACTTGTTGAATTCTGTGCATCAACCGCAGTTTCTGTTCTTCTTTATTCAGGGTCTCTGGTGATCCCTTATCTAAACTACCAGTACCTCATAAGGTATCAATTCTGGCCACAATGGATGAGGTGAGTCTTACAGTCTTAGTGTACGTATATATAAAAGTCATAAACAATTCATAAAATAAGTGGCAACATTTTTCTGTGTTGAGGACTCTCACCACCACCTTGAGCATCACTTTTATTACAATTGTATTGACTGATTGGCAGAGATGCAAAAAAATAAATACTTATTTAGGGCACATGCAAATTAGACATTACATGCATAGCTCTTCTGTTTGTATGGCTCTACAAACACGAAATATGTGTTTCTCTTTGTACGATTATTGTAAATACCCATTTGTAACATTACAGCTTTTAGGAGCCTTGCTTTATTATTTTAGCCACCTTGGTATAGGCAGATATTTTGTTTTTTACAGAAATCTGTGACACACACGCAGTAATCTCACCTTGATTTACTGTGCGTTTAAGATCCGGTGGCTGCTGGAGGATGAGATCGTTTCTGCTCTTCGTCTTTCCCGGGTCATTGGCACTGCCACACTCAAGAAAGTAGCAGATCATGTTTTGCGTTCAAGTGGTCGGCTGCATTGTCACTGTGAAGATGTACCACTTCAATTCGTCTTTGGGCCTGAGCAGTCTCTGGAAAAATTCAAAGAGGCAAGGGGACACACACCTGAACACACAGCTCCAGCTATGTTATCGTTAAAGAGATGAAATGCAGTTCTTCCTTTTTCTTTTAATGAATATGCTGAGATGAGTTGAATATTTTTAGGGAATATGCTGACTTGACATTGTCAATTCAAATCCACAACGCTTGGTTGCCACGATTCTTACCTTAAAATTCATGGGGTAGAAATATTAGCAAGTCATTAGAAAATGTCACTAAATGTCACAATTTTATGCTTTAAAGTTATCATAAATGACAAACTGCAAATGTGGAAATCTATATATTGTATTAAGTGGTGGGCGAAAACATTCCTGTTTACCATGAGAATGCTTGGCTTAGGGGAAATTGGCCCAGAATATGAACATAATTCAGTGCCTGTCTATAATAGAGCAGGCATGATTGAAACATTGCTGTAATGTGTATGCAGATTGCGGATGCGTATAACGTATGATTGGATTTTGTCTGATTCTGCAGGAGTTCCGCAGGATGTCATTCAATGGCTATGTCCTGAACGGACAACAGGATAACTTTTACTACCTGTCCCTGAGCAGACTGCACCCACAGAGGATCCATGCAACCAAGAGGCTCTCTGAGAGCATCATAGACCCCCCACCTCACACCCCCCGCTGCAGTGCTGGTGTACAAGTGGAGGACATGCTGCTGGAGACTGAGCAAGAGACACAGGCGGACAGCGAGCTAAGAGTAACAATCATACATTGTTTATTTTGAAACATAAAATGTATTTCGCTCTTACTTATATTTGTACTGATGAATGTTAGTCATACACATTTGTCCACTGATATCTTTAGATTTCTTGCATAAAAACGAATTCAACAGACAACCCAAGCTTCAAAGCCAACCTATCATTTTATTTATTTTATTTCTTGTAGACCTCCATCCAACTGCAGAGTGAAGACAAGAGGTCCATCAGTAGTGCTGCTGGTGCTCTCAGTGACACAGTTGCGGATACTACTGAGCCAGTCAGAGCCTCAAAGCTTGAAACAGATGACACTGTTTATCAGAGCTCAGTGGGTCAGTCCAGCACCCCCCAACTCCAGACTTATCCCTACACAGAGCAGACTTCACCACCCAAAACGCCATCCAGTGTCAGCCTGGCCGAGTCAATGCAGTCAGCCTCTCACAGTGAGTCTGACAGAGATGATGCAAACTGTGCATCTTAGACCTTTTTCATTTTATTAAAAATCCATATCAATGGTGGAATGCAATGTTACCTTAATATCCATTAATACCTGTAACATGCCATGCATTCAAGATGAAAGGGAATATCAATAACCATATTAATCAATCAATGTTGATATTTGATTCAACCAATCCTGACAGAAATGTCCAATTGTCTGTCCTTAGGCTGTGGCAAACTCAGGCCAAGTCGAGTCCAGAGTGTCGTCTCCAGCCAGGGCAGTCTGGACTCCGACATGCAGGGTGAGTGATGGTTGACCAGCATGATCAATGTTCAATGAATGACATCACTGGGGACACCTTTAATATCCTTTTATTCATCCTCATCAACTTATTAGCTTTACAAAGGTATGTAAGCTGTCTGTATGACACAGCCTTCTACATGACCAGCAGTAAGTTCAAAGGATTTGTCATTAGTTCAAGTCGACTTTCATGCATCATGAACTCACCAGCTCAGGTGCAACTCGGCACCATGCTCTGCAACGATACATGGTAAGTTTCTCAGGTAAATAGCAGCGTCCTGTGGATAATGTTCATACATCCTAACTTCCTCAGTGAAAAATGGAAAGGCATATATTCAGAATGCAAATCACAGATGACTCTTCTCAAATTAGTACATATTTTAATAAAGCACACAGTATTGTGATACATTTTTTGCAAAGCACATTGAAAATGCTCCAAAAAATGGTTACATTCAGCCAAGTAAACCAAACGTTTCTCTAGACACCTGAAAGCCCCTGTTCTATCCTTAGATGTAAAAGGAGAAAATAATAAGAAGTTTGTGTGAAAGCATCTCAGTATGAGGTGCCATACTGAGATGCGGCTTCTTGCATTACTGCCATATGGCACTGGGGATCATTTTGCTGAATTTGTCACTGATAAATCTTAAATTATTAACGATTGACTTGTTCAAGTGAATTTAATATTCTGGCTGTTTTTTCCTGTCATTATGCTCCAAAATGTGTGCTGATGGAACAGTTCACAGTTCATATGCATGGGGGGAATAAAACATTATTCATCTTTTGTCTGTATTTACACAAAAAAACGTGAAGAGCCAACATTGGAGCCTTAAAAAATCATAGCCATTCTTGATTGTTGAAAATGAAACCATAATACCTGTTGAATGTGATATGACATATGGAGTCCTTCAGTACAGTATCAACTAACCATCATCTATGTTTTGCTCATTTGAGTTATCTATAGTTCATATGCTGTTTGAAATGCTCATATTAATGAATCAGGCCACAGAGATTATGAGCTGTTGTTCACCGATGTTGTCGTATTTAAATCTTACCATGGTTTATATGTCCTGCCTCTGGTTATTTGAAGGTTATGATGGCGGCAGTAGTGACTCTGAGTGTGAGAGCCCCACCTTGGATGAACAGGAGTGTCGGTCGCCACTGATGCCAGATTTTTGGCTGATTGTTAAGATCCACCAGGACAGAGTGAAGGTCTACTCCCATTCCAGGTGAGACACACCTCACATATCAAGAACAGGCCTGTAGTGTATGTTAGTCTGTGGCTCATTAAACATTTCTAACTGGAGTCAGGGTTTAAAAGTAAAATAATTGTTCCATTATCAAGGCTACTATGAGGGACTGCCATCACTAATTTCTTCTAAATATGGTGAAGTATTTCCATCTGAAAGAGAAATGCTTCTACCTGTTTACATGTATAATCAAGTAAATTGTAATAACTCAGAGTCACCCAGACTTTCAGCATTATTCCCTGGTCTGATTCTTACTTTGAATTAACCTATTTGGATTCCATATTCATTCGTTATGCTTTGTCATATCTCCTCAGATGCGTCACAGAAGGAAAAGTAGTCAGTGATGAGGAGTTGGAGAAGAAGCAGGATGAGCAGGATCTGCCTGAATGTTTACAACTGCATCAAATGGTGGTCAGGAAAATTGGTGAAATCTGCAGAATAGTCAATCAGGTGACCACTGCAGCACTCGACGAACTGCATTATGTTTTTTTTCTTTTCAGGAACAACTTTCTAAAGCCTCTTTTGTAGAGATAGGTTGCATTCTCCTCCCCACTGAAGTATCAGATTGCTGCTGTTGGAATGTGTTCACAGAGAGTAAAGCTTTATTGTGATTTGAAACGTGTATATGTTCACACACTGAAAACTTTGTTGGTAGTTTCTTTCTTGATTGCCGCTTAGTGTCTGATGTGTATGCTGAATGTGTGTATTTGTAGCGTATGCTGCTGCAGGACCTCCATGACAGACATGCGTGTAACTCTCTGCTGGTGGCTGAAAGTGAGGAAGACATCTGGAAGAACGAGTCCCTCTACAGGCAGAAGCTCAACACCTCTGATGGTAAGGCAGAAGAGGATGCAATGGTTTGGTTTTGTCCATCCATGTTCTTGCGATGTTTCTGTTATCTTTTATGTCCCTTCAGGCTTGCATGTTTTTTTTTTTCCAAACAGATTACAACACAGAGGAGAGCTACCAGGCCAGAGACTACCTGGCAGCCACAATGCAATTCATCCCAGGACATTTTGCCTGCGACGTGGTTTGGAGCACAATCATCTACATTCATCCACGTCTCAAGATTGGACCGAATATGGGGGTGTCCAGAGGTGAGTGGTGGATCTGGATTACAGTTTTAATCAGCCTGATGACCAGAGTGGTTTCATTCCCCCACTTTTGTTACATACAATTTTCTTTTCAAATGGCCACTATTTAATACAATGAATCTATGTCCAATTATAATCTCTAAACTAAAATGGACTTATTTTGTAAATATGCCCAACGTCTTGATGCATTTTATCTCCCTTGTTTCCCTTTCACAGCGATGCAGGCCTTGCGCTCTGTGCTGAACTCCTTTTGCGTGGTCAACAGGAAAAACATGTTTGTCTACCAGGAACGTACAACCAAATCAGTTTTCTACCTCAGGTTAGACTCTCTCATTGGTGCTCAGACATCGTTTCTTTACCAAATTTCTGTTTTTCACTGCAATTCTTATTTTAATTTAAGGGTTTTTTTCAGTATTTTTGCTCCCAAATTCACACACATGTTATAGAACCATCTTCTCAGAGGTCTATTTTCACGCAGCTCACAAAGTCCACATAGAAAGATCCCCAGTCAAAACAAGGATTCAATCTTGTTTTCTGTGAGGCATGAGTGCTAGCTCATTGCACCACTGTGCCACTCTGATTTTGATATAAAAAGCTGTATCATTTTCCCACATTTTCAGCTCCTTACATAGTTTTCCACCTTGTGTTCCTCTTTCCAGACTTTGTGAAACCTCACTTACAGGGAGGTACTCTGATGTGGATGGAAACCTCCACATGACTCGATCTACTGGGCTTTTCAGGAGTCAAGAGCCCCTAATTTATGAGGACCTTACGGTAAGTGAACAAATGCATTATCAACCCATTCTGACAGAAAATTACAATAATGATGAGGGCTAATACTGGTGAGTAAGCTGGAGACTTGACTTGTTCATAAATAATGAAACTATATACAGTAAGATGCATTAGCTAGCACAAAAAGGGATTTTGGATTTAAATATTATAAGTTAATTTAATTTCAATTATTTCTTCCATATCAACAGAGAATGTGTGAATACATGTATAGTACAACATTTGATGATACTGATGAATCGTAATAACCAGTGATTTTTATGAACTCGCATTTCGAAATGTATACACTATGTGGCAAACACAAAAATTGTGTGAATGTGTATATGTCATGACATATGCAGTTAAGAAAAACAAACTTGTTTTATTATTATTTACGTTTTAACACCAACATAAATAGTCCTAAATAAGAGTTACAGAAGCGCATTGCATTCTCCAAAGATTTTATTACGAGATCCGTATCTCGCAATAAGATCCGTATCTCGAGATTAGCTGTCAATTTTTTGTTTCTTTGGTGAATGCAAAGCAACTTCCGTAAAGAGTAAAATGTATAGAATACAAAAAACATGGTTGAAGGATGAATTGTCCATGTCTATTTCTTTTTTTAAAGAAATTTACAAAAACGCTGATACCAATTTATCTGGGAGCAGCTCATGTCTTATGATTATTTAACCTGATTAGAGGTGTAAGTTATTTAAGTAATCAAAATGTGGACATTTTATCCAGCTCTTTTCCAGTCTTAACAACCACTCAAAGTCCTTTAAACCAGTCACACAAGTCTTCTTATCCTCAGGGATCCAGATCCTCTCTGGAAGGCTCACGACCAGTTGGCCAAGTGGACAAGCACATCTTGCTGCTGGTACATGGAGTTGGAAATGCAGGTAAGAACTCGAAAATAGGACTGATAATTATTGAACCCCAGGAATAAAGCCGGTGGGATTTGTTGATTTTTTTATGAAACCTGAAAGCAGTTTTTTAACATTGCAGTGGTTAAGCCAAGGGGTAAGAAAGGTATATAAAGGGGTCTCTCTGTGTCTTGAGAGAGAAAACATGCCATTGTATTTAGACATGATCAACTTTAGTGGCAACATGAAATGACTGAAATGAAGCTGATCCAGAATTAAACTTTGCAGTTTCCAAAAGTAGACTAGGCATCTGTGGCCCTTGCTTTGTGGAAAAAAAAACGTTTACTACAAGGTTGAGAATATCAAATCAGATTCATATTAGATCCAGTAGTATGCTGCATATAGTTTGTAAATGTATTCAATTATGTGTGAAGGTGTTTTGATATAATAACACTGCACATGTGTGCAAGTTAAGTTTTAGGTCTGATTATAACTGACTTTTGAAGACTACTTCAGATGTGTGTTCACGCCAGGCTTATCAAAATTAGCATGCTTTCATTACAATCAAATGCAACTCTCAATTACTCGCATGTTATTACTATTACCAATGGCTAGATGTTGACCTCAAGGTTAGCTGACCAAGAAAACAGAGAGTTCAGAGAGGTGTGGATAAAGACACCTGGGTGCTCATGCAGTGAACACCAAGGTCCGTCACAGCTTCTGTGCCAAGGTTTCCTAATTTTTCTGTGGTTTCAACCTTTAGTTCGAAGAGATTGACTGACCTTGTGTGCCAAGACTTGCTGCAGCAGAGTGCTATGTCTCCTGCGGATGTCTGGATGGCACTGTTGTACTGGTATCATTCTCATGTCTTAGAATCAGTGGTTACTTAAGAGCAGGATTTATCTGAACCTCTCTTTTGCTACATTGAAGTTTGAACTCAGTACTTTGCGTACCGTGCGCGCGCGCGCGCGTGCGTGCGTGCGTGCGTGCGTGCGTGCGTGCGTGTGTGTGTGCGCGTGCGAGAAAACATAAGGGAAAGACAGAGGAAATAATGATGACAATATCAGAATGCTAATATCCTGATAATGCTCTGTTGGAGAAAGTCTTTCTTTTTTGTTCACTTTCCTCATTCATACTGCCCATATCTAATATCATATCAAACATGTGCAGGACAGGACTGAACTGAACTTTTTGTTTTTCACCATTGTGGTCATCTATCAGTGGAACTGAAGCAGATGAAGTACTTTTTCCATAATATTCCAGTAAATATCTCCCCATTGGAAGCATACTTTGCTTTGACCCTCAGAAGCACGTGTGTGTCTGTCTGCAACAGGTAGTGATCCAGGATTTTTTTCCCTCAATCTTTGTTCAGGTCCAGAGATCACAGGCGAGTTGCTTAAGGTTCTGCGGAAGCGTCTGGACGAGGCCACCTTGGACATCATCACCGTCATGCTGGTCAGGAACTGCAAACTGACGCCAGCTGATGTGGAGGTAAACTGCACTCGTATGTCGACTAAAATGTTCACAAGGGAAAAATAAGTTCAAATGACAAGTTTGTCTGTGTCCTTTTTGGATTTGTCAGTGGTTCTTTGTTAATGGAGCTGTGCACTTGCTTACTCTGTCAGAGTTGTGCACTCAAAATGACTTTGGACTGATTCAAATGTTGTCTGCTCAGTTCATCCAGCCGTCAGGATCTTCAGCCACCCAGGTGATGAACTTCAGCCTCTCCCCGCACTGTCTCCCCTGGCTGCCTGCCGTGGCTCACTACCTCAGGCAAAACCTCCTCATCTTTCTGCACGTACCCAAGTACACTGACAGCAACACAGCACACCAGTTCAAGGTACGTTCCCAGCTGACTTCTGTCACAACGAGTAACAATGAGTGGAATGTGCTGAACAGTTTTACATGTGATAATGTCATGAAAGGGGAAAAAGAAGAACAACATTTTTAGCTTTATTGCAACTTTGGTCTGATTTTGAAATTTGTCTCACATTTTGTAGTCAACCAAGTAATAATAATAAGAAATCTTGTTGGCAGAAAAGTGTTTTTCTGTACATTAGGATTAAATATAAGTTTGGATATATTAGCTGCTATTATATAGCTGTATGTAATTAGCTGATTTATAGTATCATGAATAACACATGGCATATTCACTTCACTATGAAAAGAGCCACCTCCTCTACCACCAAATAAAATGTTTCTGGAGCTGCAACAAATATTTCTTGTTACTCTCAACTTAAAACGTTTGATATTTGATTTGATTACATTAATTAATGTTTGTCTAGTTTGTATAGAAAAACAAGTTACCCTGAGAGTTCAGAGCCACGATCATAACATTATAACAGGCACATTACAAGCAACAGCAAGTTACCATTTCTAAATATTTTTTTAGTTCTTAACATGTACCATAAAGATGTTTCTTTTATCAGGGAGCAGCATAAACAGTCTGTGTTCAGTAGCAATTGTCCCTGTTAGAGTGAGGGTTAGGGTGAGGGTTAACACAACTAGGATTTACTCTGCGGGGGACTTTTAACTTCTGAAGTCCATGTTTGTACTGGATTTCCTTCAGAGAATCTCAGTCAAATGAGATTCATTGCAGGTTAAGCAGTTACACAATGACAAATGAACTGCATTTATCCATTCCTCCGACTTTACGGAGCGCTGCAGTAGTGTGAGGCCCCGTCCCTAAATGCTGTCATTGGTCGGTGCGTGAGGACGCCCATCCCGACACATTCTTGTCTGTATTTGTATTCAGAGCCAGTGGGAGAAGGACTTTCAAAATAAAAATAATAATAAAACAAAACTCTTGATTCGTGATAAAAAAATAAAAATAAATGTTGATTATTGTGTAAAAGCGATAATAATTGGCCCAGCCCTAAATATAAATAATATTTATTTCCATGTTTTTTTTTCCATATTTGTTTTTTCAGTGCTACAGGGAGATGCAGCAGGCTATCTAAAGAGCCGCATGCAGGGTGTACATTTTCCCTAACTCTCTCTATTAAAGATTGGTAGATAAACAGTGAAGACTGTGAAGAGAACAGTCAATCTTATGCATTATTTCACTGTGCTAATGTCTAGTCAGTGAAATAATAATAATATTATAGTATTTCCTAAAAGTAAGAACCGTTTTAAAATATTTTTTTTCAAGAGGTGTCTCTCATTCAGCTCTAAAGGATCTTATCTGTGGTAGCCCCATAAGCACTTAATCTGAGAAAGTCCTTGAATTACTTAAAAATGATTTAATGTAGCTTGTCGAAATAAGTCATTGCATCCTGCAAACCCAAATATGTCCCTGCACTGATAGTTGACAGGTACAAACAAGCTCTGGATTAAAAATGTATAAATCCTGGATATGGGAATCTCCCACTTCTGCAAAACTGTGGCACAGGCTGAAATAATTTTGACAAGTCTCATTGTGACTGTTATCAAATATTTGCTGACTTGTCTGGATTAAGCTTCCGGGGGCTGATTTTCTTCCTCCTTCTGTCTACAGCACTATTTTCATTTGAGCAGTGATGTGGCTGATGGTGATATCTACCTCTACAATAAACCTGGAGGCCAGGGCACAGGAGGCAAAGGTAATAATATTGTCAGCATGCTTTACTGCCACCATGCCCTGGTGTGGGTGTGATTATTTGTGCTTATATGCGTGTGTGCACGAGCTTAAATTGTGGTCACTTTACAACGCTTGTTGTGAACGAAAGGCGAGGAAGGTGAGTGCTGAAAAAACTATTGCAGTGCAGACCACAGTAGAAAAAGGGACTTTGGCAGTATAGGGATTATCTTCATGTGGTCATAAGATGAAGACGTTTCATGCCAAAGGAATACCATAACATGAACCCAACCCCAATCCCAATGGGCCCTTTACTTGTTTTTTAAGCTGCCGATGCGAATGTTACATGATATGCTGACAGTATATATTTTCATATTTATAAATAACACCACATCAAATTCAGAACACCTTTTTCCTCTGTCTGGCAACAATAACTACTTCACTCTTCTTCTCTCCACTACTCATGCATTGCTAATTTCTTTGATGAGCTTGAGTGCAATTCTTAACTCTTAATTTTCTGTCTCCACTTCCTCTCATTGTGCACCAAAGTTCATTCTCAGGCTTCTCTATGCGTGCTGCACACAATACTCGACTCTCCCTCCTCTCAGGCAGAAGGCTGTGAAGCCTCAAAGCCAGACCTCTCAGGCTAAAGTGCAGCTTCTTCCCAGAGGCTGTGAGGCGCTTAAAGCCTGTCCTCTGCACTCTGCACTGCTGCAACTGCACACTGTTATGTGCACCAACTTGCTGCTTGGTTTTTAATGATGTGTTATGTGTGTGTTTTAGGTTATTTCTTTATATATAATAGGGTCTATCTTGGCTGCACTGCATAATGTTAATTTATTCTGCACGTTGCTGGACCTACATATGAAATTGCGTTCCTCCGGTTTTCGTAGTTTTCAATGCTTGTGAAGGTTCTCAGTCCCCCATGTCATGGTATCATCATGAGTGTTTCGAATAGGCAGCTGACTGGTAGACTTGTTGATTATTCTTGAAGACGATGCTGCTTCATTTTCTCCCAGCGACACTCACTCCACAATACAAAAGAGGCTCGCAGGTGAAGCTCACAAACAGAAACCAGGTCAGCGGGTCAATGACTTGCATGTTTAGCTTAACTAAATATTAATGCTAATTAATTACTCATCCCATAGAGGAAATACGTGACCTTAGTTTGAACTAAAGAAGCCTCGCAGATGAGAGGTGAAACTTCTTCAGCATCTTCAACTAGTCCAGTTGTCTACATGTAGCACTTTTGATATGTTCAAATGACAACAAACTGAACCCATACTCCACCAGTTGGCCTTTTTGATCCCTCATAGTGTTATTTTCACTCTTGCGTTTGGATTTAGATTCCTGCCTAATTTGCTTGTTTACCAGAACCATGAACTGGACTGTTGCGGGAAATCATCTAGGTTGTCACGTTAATTATATCAGATTTGTTGACAGCTATGCAAACCACACACAGGTGCTGTTTATCTCTGCAGAGTGATTGTAGATGCCACAGTACATGCTGTTGTGCTGTGTCAAACAATGTGCTCACTCACTCATGAATGCATGGTGGAGAATCAAATTCTTTAATTGTCAGTAAAAAAAAATCCAAACGCAAAGCAGTTCTGGACAGTAACACCTTGTTGATGAGGCGAATAACCTCAATGGTTGAAGCTGATGCGGTAACTCAGATTACTACACTTTAAGAATGTGGTGAGAAGAGAAGCATCGAAGAACGTTTCATAATGTGTTCTATGCTGACTGATGTTGACATTATAGTTTTTATAGTGTTGGGTGTGTTACACCTAAGGAGAACTTTCACCTGCACACTGACAATAACATCACACTTTTACGAGTGAAGTTTGGTAGCTTAATCTCTATATCACGGTCTTGTTCAAAACATGACTGTAATTAAAGGCGATGCTCCAAAAAGGGCTGCAACGCTTATCTCAATTTCAGATGACACAATTGCATTATGCCCACTGCAGAGTCATGTCGGCTATTGCATCACTGCAAGTATCCAGAACCTTATGCTATATATTATGCACATTAACTGTTGCAGGACATATAGACGGAGTCTGCAATTACATCAGTTTGATGTGTAATTGTGGCTGCATAGTGAAAAACATGCTTGTCGACATAGCTGGCAACAAGTGTGCGCTACTCTCGGGGTTGATTTTCAAACCTGCAGAAAGTAATAGAAACGTATTTGTGGGATAATTCCACTTACTCCGAAGCGAGTGCAAAGTGTAGTGATTGTGCTCCAAAACTCCACATTGAAGAATGTGGCTATGAGCACTCTGCTCACTCCATGCACAAATGCATTTCATTCACAGTTAGAGAAAATATGAGGCTTCAGCGGTATGGGATAAACACAGTCTGTGAATGTCTTGCTGGTAACCCTTGTTAAAGGGGTTAAGTGTGGAGGATGTTGCACACTTTGCACATTTTTTATGCCCTAAGAGGCAAATTGGGATTTGTGAGGACAGCCGATACACATATAATTCAATTTTATTTTGATATACGATCATATACAAAAATTCCCTATTCTTGAGGTTGTTTTTTTGCTGCTCATCTCCACCAGGCTTGTTGCCAAAATTGTTGTGTGCACAAAAACACCCCACCGTTATGCAATGAATGTACAGAGACGAATGGGCTGACGAATGGGCTGTGTAATGTGTGTGCATGTGAGTATAGACTAGATTTAAGAACCTACTTGGTGCTCTGGGTCTTAACTTCACTTTCCTGTAAACCCTCCTTTTTCATGTTGTCTTTGACATGGACACTAGAAGGATGTCAATGCTAGGGTTTTAGAAAATAATAGAATTACTTTGGTATAAAACAGGCTGTGACATTGGTCCATATCACATACATGCAAACTTTGTATGCCTGGGTACAAAAGGAAAGTAGCTCCATGTACATTGATTTGTTTTGCTTCGCTGTCCCCTCTGAATGCAAAAAAACAACACATAAGAATAATAATGCATAATTATAATTATAATTAAGAATGCATGCAGTCTGCACACAGGTCTTGTGAGCACTTGAACCTAGGTTCTTGCTTGGAGGCAACAGTTGCAGTTTGGAGAGATGAATTCAAGCAATTCAAGCACACTTCAACAACAGCTGGTTCGTACCTAATGCTGTTCTGTGGGTGTCTTTAACGTTGGTTCAGGTTCCATGTCGGAGCTGGTTCAGCAACTCTTCCCTCCGTCTCAGTTTAAAGGTACCACCACCTTTCACAGCCATTGTGTTGAGTGAAGCCCGAGCTGCTGCCGTCCCCTGCTCCCAGCCTTTTATTTCTGCACAGCATTTATTTTCTGCGCTCAGCATAGGAAACTTGACTCATTTTTGAGTTGCCTGTAGAGTTGGCATGGACCTGCCCGGTTGCATGAATTTTGTTGCAACCGGTGTTTGAATCTTTTTCTTTTCTGTTGAGCTAATTGTGGAGTTGTCCGCAATTGACTGGCTTTTGTGACACCGAGTCCTGCTTCAAAGATCATACGTCAACCCCAATATAATCCAGTGAATATAATTTATACTTTACTTCGAGTATGTCTATTTCATGTTATGAGTTAACTCTACAAGCATAATTGTCCTGCATGTAATTGTGTTGTGTGTAGATGTGTTATTTTTCAATAAACCTGTAGATTTATATATATTATATTAGATATTTTAATCTTAACGTCTTAACCTGAATAATTCCTTCATCATTTACATTATGCTTGTTTTTTGTTAGGCAGCAGTTCTAGGATTTTGGAAGTCTAGGTTTCTTTTGTTTAAGATTTTCCTGTTCATGGTATTGGAGTAGGTCAGACTGAGTGCGTTCGAATAACTGTCCTGTGCTATGTTGTTTCCAATCAGCCTCCTTTCATATAGTTTAACATCATGGCCAACCACCCACTGATGCAGCAGAGGGATGGAGCGTGCTTCATTGTGTTCACAATGACTAAACCAAAACAGTGGATTTAAAGTGGATATCCTGTGAAATCCATCCATTTGTTGTCCATCCCTTTTTTCGCCCATCCTGAATCAATTTCAAACTGCAGAGTTTTCTCAACTGAGTCAGCAGCTTTACCTTAACTTCTCAGTTTTGATGCTGTGTAACTCAGGAGTAGTTTGGATGAAAACATAACAAAAGTGATGTGTTTTACTGTAACATATTAGTGTGGATGTAGCCAGTTAGGGCAAGGAATCTAGCCCCTCTCTGCATGGTGCAGCTGCTTAAACATTGTGTGCAATCATAGCCAGAACCATTTCAAAGTTAATGCACAGATTGCAATCACCAACTTATATTTCCGATAAAGCATTTCCTCATAGGTGGTAAATAACTGAAATAGCAAAGGATTAAATATCGATATTAAGTGGATCACCTTTTTACTGTCATTTATAAGGCTTCAGGTTTATTTTTAAAAACGGAAGGTAAAATGTATGGGTCCTTTTAACAACTTTTGCTCTCTTAGGAATTGCATGCATTGCCCTGTCATTCGTGGATGCCCATGGTCGACCCCTTCAGGCTCTAACTCAGGATTGTGCCACCCTGCAACGATCCGACAGCTCCGTTATCCCTCTTCACCCAGACCACTTTGAGGAGCTGACCTCTGTGGTTAAAGTGGACTCCGTCTCTGCAAGCTCAGGTACTGCTTACGCAGGAGAGTGAACAATTCTCATCTAAAGCACTGATTTTAGGATAGTGACACATGACCACATTGTAAGCTTACAATTTACAACAAAGTTCGTGATTCAAAGATCTTGAATAACAGACTCCTAAAGCACATTCAAAAAGTCAAGTGTCATGTCGACTGTTATCGAACGAGCGTATCACAAATCAATACTGACAAATCCCCTCTAAAGAATAAGTCAGAGCGAAGCAAATCCCTAGGTTGAAGTTAATGTTTTTCTGTTAAGTCATCCCCATGACTGGGGAGGTGGTCCTTTCATTTTGTTGTAGTGTGAATATCATAGACCGCTTTCACCATTTTAAATCAAGTCATTGCTGTGTTTTCATAACTGAGTTTATCATAGTCAGAATAATCATGATCCATCTTAAAAAAAACAGTGAGCTGGAGGTGAATATTAATCTGATACTGCTGACCTAAAAAACACATTTCCCAGAAAGTCCCCACCCTCTTCAAATACAAACTTCTACCCCATGTACATCTTTATCTATTTTAAACCCTCAATATTTGCAGATGCCATTGAACCCAAGTTGGAAACTACTGCAGTATTATAATGTTTTGAGTCGACAAGCATTTCGTCCATAGCGTGTTCTTTATAACAACATATCAAGCGCTGTTGTGTGTGATCTTCTTCCAACAGATCCTCAACTGAATGTGCGTTTTGATATATGGGAACAAGGCAACGTGAGCCCCTTACAGCTGAGTGACAAACTGCAGGGGGCCCTGCGCCACGCACTCTGTGACGTGGTCATGGAGCTAAGAGTCCTGCCAAATCCTCTGTGTGTGGGCCAGCTGTATTCAGCAACCAGAGCGCAGAAAGAAGAAGCTAAAGGTGAGCTCATCCCTTAATGGTTATTTGGTTTCTTACCCTCTGCCCTGTGTGATGTTCATTGTGCCTAGTCAAACTACTTTGGAATTACCCAAAATAGCATCAAGCAATCCAACAAAAGCCACACCTTACCATATAATGCACAAACACTGTTTGTTAAGATAAAAAAAAAAAATGATTATACATTTGCTGCAGTATGACTCCAACACATCTATTTATGGTGCATATGCACTGTAGCAGTGGTCACTTGCTTTCTTCTTCTTTTTTTTTTTTTTAATTTTTTTAGAACAATCGCACACCAGTCCAAACGTAACTCGTCATCCACAGTGTTTCTCTCTGTTGTCTGTTATAGTAGTCACTACGTATCTACAGGTATATGCCTGTACGTAACTTAATATGATTTGCACAGTCAGGGAAAGCAAGAGAGAAATTTCTCAATGTATTAATTTAAAAATAAACATTGAACCTGAGCTGTTACTACTGATGGGACAGCTGGTCCAGTTGGCAGACACTGCTGACTAGACTTATTTACAGTTACATTAGTAACTAGGAGCAGCGGCGATGAAGGCAACAAGGAGACATTTCAGCTTGTTTCCAGGGTGTAGAATTAAGCTGGTGATATCTGAACATTGATGTGTGCAAACTTCACCTTAAGGAGCTGAACTGTGATATTGGCTCCTTGTTTGTTTGGTTCCACATGAAGAGAAGCAAAAATCCAAAAAGCTCCTGATATTTGTCAAAAACTGTCTCTTGTTCGTCACTGGATTGTAGTAATTTCTTTCATGTGTACTCAGGACTTTTGATTACTTTGCCGGAGGTGAAAGAAGTGAAGGATAGCCCCAGGCAGCGCAGTGGCTCACGGGTCTTTAAAACCAGCCCTTCTCCTATCACCTTAACTCAAGCCTCGGGGAGCACACCCATGTCAGGGACCAGCACACCTGAGTCCACCACACCCACCGGCAAGAGCACCCGCCGCAGTTTCTGGGACATACTGGTCAGTTCCTCCTTCGGTTATAGATCTGGTTTATGGAACTATGCTTTGTGTGGATTAATTAGCAGCTACGTTATCGTAAATAGGTTGTACGAAACATTGGTTGTTGATTACCTGGGGCTGAAAACATTACTCATAATGTGATGTCTCTCTAATTTGCTCTAACCCACTAAAATATTACCAACTGGATAACAATGTTGTACTTCACACACATGGCCCTATGGCCGTAACACATCTTAAATTTACTGGCTAATTTTGACTTTTAAGATCACTTGGATTTGCATTGGTCATCATTTGTGAGGATCTGTTGCCCAGTTACGACGGAATTATAATACTTAATTTACATTTACTCATTTGTTAGATGATAATATCCAAAGAGACAACACTAAAGCTTCAGTACTATGTGCTAAATTCTGCGTAGAAAATCTGGTAAAGACATGGCAGTAAGCGTTAGACACTTGCGAGAGTGCTGAGTGTGAGGACATAGGCTGGAAGCTCCTTCCATCATCAGGACAGACAATGTTACTGGAAGGTACAGAAGGGCCAAGATCCAGCATGAGCCTGCGGATAGGTGCAGATCCAGAAGTTGCTTCAGGGGCAAGCGTATGTGACTTGATTTGGATTCTGGCTGCCATAAGTAGCCGGTGGAGGCTGATGGGAAGTGGGTGGACATGCGCTATTACTTCGTATGAGCTAGTGAACCTGTTAAGTTTTGTGGGTCATTTCTACTGTATACACAGCTCAATGTTGTCGTTTCCATCCTAACAGAGTAAGCCAGACTCCTCAGAGCTCGGGAGTCCAAAAACAACCGACGACATCGTGCAGGAAAAAGGGGAAGAGGGCCGAGCGGCACGGCGTAGACACAAGACGGAGACCATGAAGCAGCAGTGGAGCCAGGAGAAGGCTGTGGCTGTGGAGCTGGAGCAGGCTCAGAGGTGGGCTACTGTATATGGGACACTCCATCAGCTTTGTCACTACTGACTGGTATTTCGTCTCCCTGTTGTTGCTATCCCTCCACACAGAGTTGATAGCATCCTGATGTTGAAATATATTTTTACGCACTGGTATAGGACTGGTATCAGTTGATATGTGGAAGTTGTTCCATTGGAATCAGTATTGTGGAAGGAAAAATGGTTTCAGAACATAGCTCATGTGTTTTTTTTTTGTGCTGGGCAATGATTAGATTTTTTAATTGTGTCATTATTTCCGTCAATAAATCGCGATTAATTGCATTGTTATGCGCAAAATTCAATAATGAATTAAAAAATAATGTATTGCTCACTTCTATTTTAAAGGTACGTAAGTAGTATGAACAAAAGTGCAGTAACACAAATCTAAGCACTAGTTTTTTTTCATCTTTTCCCAGCTGTCTCCCAACCACTCTCACGAATGTCATTACAACCAAAGGCAGAATTGAATCAATTGACACCAGTAATGTTGCTAATGACTTGACAGGTTAAATACCTGGGATTTCAACCAAGTCAGTCAGAGCTGAAGAAGCCTCTTTGATGAGAGATGAAACAATTTGTACACTTACACCTGCAAAAGATCATAATTTAACAATTAATTTTACGATGCCATTGAACCAACACATCCCTGGTTTTTAAGTACTAAAATGTCCTATAATTTTTTAAATGTCCTTTAATACAGTGTGGGTCTGTGTTTGTAGGAGGCAGACTTCTCATTTGGAGGAGGGAGATATAGGCACTCTACACCCCATCTACCAAAATACATGCCAGCCATGGATCGATTTCATGGTTAAACTGGGTGAGTATTATTTTATTCAGTCAAATTAGGGTCAAACTGATTGATTGATTTGAACTTGTAAAGCTGATTATAAATGATTAACTTAATAGTTATATAATACATATAGTGCAATGCATTTCAGGCGACTTATGTTATCCATTATGTCAGCATGGTGCCCTAGGACTATTTACAACTAAATCATTGAAATCATTTTTCTCAACAACTTTACAACCACTGAAACCATGTGACCTTCATTTTAGTTGATATTATTTAGTTCTGCCAGGTTGTGAAAATTATTTCCTGAAAAGGTTTGATTTCCTTTGAACTGACTTACCTCTCCCTTTCTTCCCCTTCTTACATGGCTGCCGGTGATCAGGCTGCCCCTCCATTCAACAGTGCACAGCTGAAATTGCTTCACACTTCCTGCTACCTTCCATCTTAGCAGAGGTTGCCAGTTTGGTTAGTTCTCTGGCCAATGATACAGTTGTGAAGGTTTTTGAAAAGACATGGTGAGTATTTTGGGTCAGGTATAAAATGATTGATCATTTTGATACACTTTCATGTTATAATTCCATTTCGTACAAGACGTTTGCTTTATTTATTTATCATTCCAAAAGTCATGACAAAGGGATGCTAATGCACAGTGCACATGTCTTAATTATCTTGCAAAGTCACATAAACCGCTCTCACTGCTTACATACTATAGCACAGTCCAACTATTCTCACTTCTTAGATTTGAGAGATTCTTCTTACAGCTGATAATTTAATGTCCCTAAAATCATCATCATTCACATTACTCCTTAGCAGATATGTGAGAAGGATTCGTTGGTTACAAACTTCATATCTTACAATTTAAATAACATTATTTTTATCTCTTACTCCTGTTCACTACAACGCTTTGTAAGCAGGCAAATGCAATCTGCATTTTCAACTGCACGTTTGTAATAATACTATAGAACCAGCTCTGACTTTTACCTTTGACTTATGCCTACCTTCTTCTTGCATTGAATAGGGGTGTTGCAAATATCCACTCTGCAGTACTAGCACTTGTTTTCATCGTACACTATAACCCATGTAAATCACATTATTCTGGTTAACTTTTCATAAATAGGGTTACTGCTAGGGATTTGGACTTGGATGTCCCACCATTTGACCATTCGATGGCCTTTCATTCTCAGAGATTAATTAGACTTTGTTTTGGTATCTCAGACCACCATTTCGGGACAAGTATGTTACGTAGATATCACGATAAATTTTTTTTCTCCATCTCTCTAATCTTTTAAGCTTCCCCCCACCTGGAGACATATTTCTGCCATTTGCTCCTATGCAAAACCTCAGCCAGCCTCCAGATGCTACGAGGAGCTTCATTCTCATTGGCCGCAACTTCAATCAGTGGCATTGTAGCACAGAACAAGGTAACTGCTGAATCAAGTCCTGCATAGAAGTATCTAGAAGTACCAATATTTAAAGGCTATTTCAGCAGCACATTCATTTGAACAATAACGTATTCATTACATATGTGACTGAGAGGCTAACCAGTACTAAGTTGAAGAGGAGTTAACCAAAGATTCAGTACGGGGTGATGCTGAAAATATAATGTTCCTATAAATGTTCATTAGTACATCACCTATGAGGGAATGAGACTGACTGCTCTTCAGCTTTATCAACACCTCAGCCACATACTCAAACACTGGACTGTATGAAAAATACAGCCTTTCATTTCAATTAGACCAATGTGGTGGCACACAGACAATAAACAAAATTGCATTTAACAAAAAAATATGGGTCAGACTTTTGCGTCCGACAGTCACCTCCAAGTTGATGCTCGGCTAGTCAGAATATTCTGTAATGACTGAGAATATAAATAGTGTGTTCAATTGGAATGAATATACTGATCTATATATCACGGAAAATTGTTAGTTATTTCTTACTAACATTTTAATATAGTTCAAATTTAAATGAAGATAAGATGGTGTCTAAAAGGTATCCAGGGGAGCTAATGCAGGTCTATTTTACTGTGCATTATAATATTGTGTATAGTACACGAGACAAGAAATAACAACTTCTCACAGCTGCACATGGCAAGCAGCCGGTGTATAGTGTAGAGGAGGATGTCCAAGCATGTCGTTTCGAAGCTCTCAACATGCTCTGCTCTCTGCTTCGTTTCTCTGTCCATTCTAGCAGCTTTCTAACACACCTGTGTTAATTTGCAAGTGCTAACGAGTGTGCGTGCGTGCGTGTGGTTGAGCTATGTGTCTCATTGTCCAATGCCGCTTTGCTGTTTGTGCCAACTCTGTTTGTCTACAGAAGAAAGTTCAGATGAGGAAAACATCCCAATGCTAAATAGGTTCACACGTAAGTTTGCCTTTCAGCTTGACACGTTGATGCTGAGGGGGTGTTAGAATGTGACATGTTTTCCAAAGATATAGAGGGATTAAATTTGCTTCCTATAAATATACATAATAAATGACAAAGACACACCTTAAAAGTTGACAAAAGGCAAGCAACTTTCAAATGAAAGACATCTGCTTTAAAACCCCATAAGAATTAAAACAAAGACATTGGGCTTCAAACATAGTCATTCGATATTGAGAGTGCTGGTGGACAAAGTAAGTGAACCCTTGGATTTATGATCTATGATGTTAAGACCCAGGGGCAACGAGCCCTAAATTATAATGCTCCCCATAACTGTACTTCATTGGGTTGCCGGTTTCATTGACCTTCAACATCCCTACAAATTTCAGCGTGTAGTTCTCTAACAATTAGAGCTCACTTTTTTCACTCCGTGAAAGGAGAGATGTTGATGAGCTCAAAAAATTCCTTTAAGGGTTTCGCTGTCAATCAATTATCTCAGTGGACATTGTGCAACGTTTTGCTTTTCATCTGGGTGAAAACAAATCCCAATGAATTTATTTTAAGTAAAAAATAAAGATGTAATACATTTACCATGGCAAAATATTGATATTAATGTGGTTTAGTATTAGTGAGGGCTGTTAGTGATAGATGACTTTTGACCAGTGACATCGCCTCATCACTTTCTCTTTTTTTTCAACTTTTCTTCTTGCTAATACGTAATGGCTCCGACATACATAGCTAATGGAGTCTGAAACAGAATGCAAGCACTAAATGCACTTAAATGTCTTATAGCTACAAACCTGCATTACTGTATTATCTAATAGATAAAGCTTTCGGCCAAACCTAGGAAACCTATCGGACAATCCTTTCGGTGCATTTGGCCAACTGTGCAGTTCCTTAGTAAAAGTACACATGAAATTATATTACATATAAAAATAAACAATATCCAACTGATTGTACTTTGCTGTTCATTGACTGCACTCTGACAGTTTGATAAAAAACAGATTTTCCTGACAGGAGCCTAAGTTAAAGGACTTGTCACACCGGGCTGTCTGGCTTTGATTTAAATTTCTTCGCTGTTTCACGGAGTTTCTCTCTCTTCTGCACAGCTCATAAGGGCTTCCAGCGCTTCGAGGCCCTGGAGCACAGCGATTGGTTCAACCCGAGTCAGGCTGGGGCCGGACTGGCCCCCCGCCAGAGGTTCCTTTTCATCTGCATCCTGGATAAAAAGGTGACTTGGCATAAGCCTCTGTGTTGTGAATGTCCCTCAGGCCAGGCAAACTCAAAGCATCCTGTTTGTGTTTAGTTTCCTGCTATCTGCTTCTCCACCTACTGAATTATGGATGCATTAAATGCGTAGGTGCATCTCTCCTCCTCACTGGTCTGCATATTCAGTCAAATAAAAGTCGCAGTCACCTAGAATATTTTCTTACCATGCCTGTAGTTGTTTTTTTATAATTCAGGTTTGAACGTATCAGATTTCTTTGACTCTAGATAAACTGAATGTATTCAGTTAGTCATCAGGTGGATTATATATATATATATATATATATATATATATATATATATATATATATATATATATACACACACACACATATATATATATATATATATATATATATAGTATAGTACACATGTTCATGAATGTTATATAGCTAGCACCAAAGATTCTGAAACTCCTCAGGAAGTGCAGTCTCGTGTAAACACCCTCCATATGGACAATACCAGATGTTAAATCATGTGGATGCGCAGACACCTGTAATACCCGTAGTAATCCTCCTGCACTAATACATTTACCACTGATGAATGATCATCAGGATCCTCGGGAGTCAAACGCCACATATTCAGTGTTGAGGATGAGCTTTTTCAATTGTATTTGTATAGCCCATATTCACAAATATAATTAAATTGATAGGGCTTCATAATCTGTATAGACTGCCCTTTAGCAGTGTTACAGCAGCCAAAGTAGTTGTGAATTATTAATGATAATAGAGATGTAGGATCAGCTCTGGATCTGTCTGTCCTGGAATCAGAGTTAACTGCAAATTGAGGAGAGAGTGGAAGTACAAACTATTGGAGAGACAGGGCATTAAGTTATATATATGTAGTGATATATATTCAAAGAGAGAGAGAGCGCTCCGTGCATTATGGGACCAACAGTCTAGACCTATTGCAGCATAACTAAGGGATGGTTCAGGGCTCGCCTGAGCCAGCCCTAACTACTGAATATGCTTTCTGGCATAGGCCTTGGGCTTCTTGAGATGTTCATTATGCACATATCACATTAGGACATAACTGATTGCATCATCAGTGCATATTTGGTGACTGTGTCTAAACTGGTATAGGTCTAACTGTGGTCTAATTGTTTTGTTTTGGATGGTGTTTATTTACAAAACTATTGTGATTACTACCCTTTTCATTCCCAGAACAATGTTGGCCACAGCTCTCTGAAAGATAGTCCACCAGGCCAGTGTCTTTGTTAATACTATAATAACCTCTTGACCCCCTTCATTATTTCAATCAACACCAAAACTAAAGGGGAGATTGTGACCATATTTATTTGGGCCCATAATGACTTTGCTAGTTTACAAAGGCATACAACAGTTGGTTATATACTTTTTACATTTACCTAATGACTTCCTATTTCAAAGTAGCTTGTTGAAATGGATTAATGGTTGCAATTGGGGTGCAGGGATTATTAAAACATTTTCTGTTTCTGACATTTTTACCCTCATTTCTGAAGGTGACTCTGTACAGCTACAACTGGTCTGTGGACCTGGGCGCCTCCATGAATCGCGAGTTGGTACGCCTTGTTAAGTGGCAGAATGCGAGGGCACACGTTGTCCATTGTCTGCTCAACCAGAAGATGGGCCTCTTCCATCACTACTGCTTCTCTGACGCACCCATCCACGAAATGGACTCAAAGCATGTAAGTACACAACGCATTACCTTGTCAACTGCGGACAAGATGATGGTGAGAATATGGAGAGAGAATAAGTGGGTACAGGGGAAGAGAGAAACAAACTGTGAACATTTGTGTAACCTTTGTATTTAAGTACTGTCGGACTGATTGTTATAATATTGCTATAATTTGTTGAGTGCATAATGAAATTGGGAAAATTAAAACAGTAGTAATATGATTTTTTTTTTGTTGTTTGTGCTCTAGTACTCGTGCTGTGGCATTTTGGATTGACCGGAGGCTTTTCACAGAATTTTTGGATCACCCAGAATTACAGTAGTCCAATCTAGAATGCATGCACTAGTATTTTGGCTTTCTTTTGAGACAGGATGTTTCTAATTTCCATTATATTACGTAAGTGGCTAAAGGCTGTGATCGAGGCTTGTCATATGTGTAAGTTAAAGGACATGTCTTGGTTAGAGGTCAAGGCTTGAGGCCAAGGTAATCCAGAGTGTCTATATAATCAGATATTATTTCTCTAAGGTCTTTAGGGATGAGTCCAATAACTTCCATTTTGTCTGGAAATGGACTTAGAAGGTTACAGGTCATTCCGGCCATGATGTCTTGTGTTTTGTGGTTGCCAGGTCCACAGTGTGTTTTTCTTTTTCATTCGATTTTTGGAGTGACATGCTATTTGAGTAAAGGGAAGTTATAGGAAGGAATTTTGCAAATGCAAGTGCTGCACTTTGCAAACTGCAATCTTTACCCAGATAAAACTTTGAAAATCTATCAATTCCAGATGGAACATTTAATAAACAGTAAATGCTGACATTCAGAGGCTGTCACTAAAGTTCCTCCAATATTCCTGTCATCCGCAGATACATAACAGCGTGTTACTGCTTTATTTAGGCTGTACTGAATCTCAGTAACACTGCTGGAATGTCTGTACTAAAATGGCTCTTTTTATCAATATGGGACTATAGATCCCAGCGGCACATACAGAACAAGATTTCTCAGCGTTGTGACTGAGACCTCATTCTTATGTTATTCTTCATTTGTCTTTTTGGAATATTTATGATCTACTCTAGCATAGAGAGGTAACACACATACACTTTTTTTTTAAAGTATGCTGCCAATAAAAAACCTGTTTGCTCAGCATATTTAACATCCCATCTTTCTTCTCCTGCTCTCCTCCTCAGTCAGCTGACAAATCATCCTCTTTGTTCATACTGGCAAATAAGGACAGTGGAGCAGAAAGAATCGCTTTCTTATTTTAAGTCCAGGGATTTTCATCTCCCCAGCAATCGGGGAGAAGCTTGAAACCACCATATAAGATAACAAATATTGTTACGTTTTTTGGAGAGGAATCTCAAACTGATGACATCAAAAGTACTGCATCTAATGACCTGCTGTACATTGGAACATAAGCAACTCTGGCAATTGATAGCTCTAGCTGAAATTTTGTTGGTGGCACCATCAACCATGTACTCTATATGTATACATAATTGTATCTATACTCGCTTCTCCAGCAGACAGAACTATTACATATTCAGGTGTAATCTGATGTCAAAAAGCAATATTATGTTAAATTCACTCACTCACTTGTTGAATAATATGAATCATGATTGCATAGGAATGCTGATATTGAGAGAAACTAGGAAAGTAAGGTAGAGGGAGGCGATGCCTTCTTCCAAGCTTTGGCTGACACTCAGTCGCAGACTTTGTACCCCCTGGACTTAAAAACTAATGTAATAACTCACATATTCTACAAAGCACAGTCCATGGAGAAAGAGCCATTTAACAATTGGAAAGCACTAATTTAAAAATGATGAGACTCAATTGGCTTCAATAAAAAGTCAATTAACCCACTCACAGTTTGAAACACACACTTGCACTTGTCTGTATCTCACTGTATTTGACACCACTGATCTGAACTGATTTATTTAAATACTTTATTTATAAAAATGTTCAACAAGGTTTTGTACTTGGACCAGTATGTGCTGAGCACATATACAGTAGAATCATTGTGAATGTTGGACTATATGACGTAATTTGTTTGGGGTAATATGATTAACTGAAAATATATTTGGCAACATACACCTCTGATGCTGAGTCTGAACTGTTGATATAAAGGGACGGCCTGGTTTACACAAATTGTGTGGCCGTTTCCAAGGTCCTCTGTGATATAGGTTGATGGATGTGACACAGTGCGGAGTTCAATACGGTATGGTTGATGACTTACTGCGATGCTTTTACTTAAATACATGTTTGTATTTAGTCAAATAGCAACACGGAAAAGCTTTGTTATGCTACTTTGTTGTTGTGTTGAATGAGTAGGAGAAAAAGAGTGAGGATGGGTGGGTGGCTGGGTAAATAGGGGGCTATTTTTGCCTCAGGGACCCCTTCCCAGGTCTGTCCAGTCGAGCTGATGTTGACATAAAGCATGCAATGTGGTTATGTTTAAATGATATAAACACAACAATACATACAAATGTCATGCAGTGTTTTCCACATTGTTTTCGGGACATGCAAGAGTCAGGATTTAGTAGTGCAGCCTTTTACAGCACAGGAAGACACCAAATGTCCTTTTAGCCTGGTCCCTATGGCCAGTTACAAAACTCAAAGAATAGAAAGGAAGAAACTTTTCCTTTCCCTCCAAAGGCCTTTTCTCTTCATCGCTGCATTACTAATGAGTGGAGACAGAAGGCAGAGTCAAAGCAGCAGAAAATTTGCCTGAACAGAGCTTCATCTGTCATGGTCCTGATGAGAAGCAGAGGGAGCACCAGTGCACAGTTTGACCCTCCAGCCTGTGGGCATGGCATGGCCAGCCTTGCCACACTGGGGCATCTGGGCCCTGAGCTGCTCCACTGAACAAACTCACCCAAATTCCCATCAACAGCTAACAGGGCATGTGAACAATTCTCCTGGGATTGGGTTAATAATAATAGTAACCATACAACAACTATGTATAGCTTACTGGATAAACAACGAATAATGTGAAACAGAAAAATGGAAACCTATCTGTACTGTTTATACTTCAGTTGGCCTCCCTTTGTCCTGTGGTCATTGCCACAGGTCATGGCAGTGATTTAATGTGGGATCTGTAGCACCCAAGTGTTCAAGTTCACCATGCAGACCTAATGCTTCAATGACCTGAGGCTGACTGAATACATTGCATATTGTACTAAAGATTTCTTTGTTTTTTTGCAGTTTACGAAATAATTTATGTTTTTTAGTCTATTCTCAGCACTTAATAATGTCAAAATAAAGTCATGTTATATCTGCTTTATTTACATTTGAAGTGATCACAGGAAGTTAGCGGTCCATACATGTTGATGTCAGCTTCCATGCTGTCAGTTGATTGAGAAGATTGAGAAGGCTGTCTGAATACTCTCTGAATGCACAGTGCAGTATTTGAGTGTTTGGTGGAATGAAGATGGCTGTATTATGTATGTGGATTTAATACTCCCAAAATGTCCTGAATAACCTAATGGGGAATGTTAGTCTCTATGTGTAGCATTTATTAATGAGACCATTTTACACATTTTTGAATATGTGTGTCTCAAAACATTTCTTTCTCACTTTTCATTTGTCTTTTCCAGGATGCCAACAGGTTCCTGAGCCCCTCTGTGGAACCTGATACGTTACTGCGCAGTGCCATTCCGCCTTTGCCCAGTAAGGAGCAGGGCAGGCTGAGCGGCTCTGGTCGAAGTCTGGCTCCCCTCCACTTCCCCTCCGAGCTGCTCCCCTTTGATGAGGCTCTGAGGGACATCTGCACCATCCGACCCTTGATGGACGGTGACGCCGTGGCCCGACATGGAGGCCAGCTCTTAGAGATCAAAGCTGCTGAGCGGAGAGGTTACTACTACAACTACTGCTAGTACCCATAATAATAATCATAATAATAATCATAATCATAATCATCATCATCATCATAAAAGTCTACTTTTTGTTCCATAAGGTCGTCCACAGTGGTCAGGAGATGTAATGAATTTAATGTGTTGACAGAGCTGGAGAAACAGATGAAGATAGAGAACCTGTTTGTGACATGGCAGCAGAGGTCTGCACAGTCCAACATGCCTATTTCAGTAAGTAGTGGCAAAAATTCTATTGGTAATAGTTGTTATGTTCACACTGCACAGGAATGTGGACACAATCTGATATTTATTCCACACATGTACAATGTATATTTCCTGTATCATTTCACACAGACAGAATATTAGAACATTTTTGATTCTAGTTGTATGTCTGTGAAGGTTCTCCGTCATCCAGGTCATGATACTTTGAGTCGCACTTGATATTTGATTATAGTAAGTTAATAAACTGTTCCTCCTCTCCTTTAATGGATTTCACTATGAAAAAAGTGATATACATTTTGATATTTTTCTTCTTAACACTATTTAATGCTCGTTAATTGATCTTTATCAGTTAACCGACAAGATTAAAGCTTGCAAAGAAACGCCACACACAATGATACACAGACCTAGCTGGGTATGTCCAATTGATTAGAAATCCAGTTGCTGCCGTTTCCTGGTCGATTGTCAAAGCGTCCATACTTTTGTACTCATGCATGATTTCTATCAGTGGGATAGAAATCTGGTGTGGTATTTTACCTACTCTCATCTGTATGTTCAGAAAGGTGTCAAGTTTAAAATGGTACTGGATATTGGATTACAGTGTAACAGCAAATTGGATCTGACCAGGAAGTTGGATTCCAGCATTAATTCATGTAGTGGGAAAGTACATTATTAGCAAATATATAACTAATGGAACCTGACAAAGGGTGGGGTAATCGTGGTTGTGGCAGCTCTTTGGTTTTGAGAAGCCAGGAGTATGGTTCACTCCTCTGGGAAATCATTATTATTATTGCTGTGGTGTGGAATATCTGGGCTAATTAAAAAGGTTTCTGTCTGCCACGGTGCCCTCGCAATAGAGGTCACTTGACGGCATTACATATACAACACAGTGCTCTAACTCATGCTTATTCAAGGAGAGGTTGCAGCATAACCCAGGTCCCACAACAATTTCTAATGGCATTTGGTTTTTCACGCCACTGGATGGACTAAAATAACTATTATATGTGATGTGAAGCCATCATAGTCAGGTTGGGATTTAAATGTCAAGCCCTTGTCCTTATCCTGTTGCACCCTCGCTTCCATCTTCTGAATCATAGTCTGACCAGGATGAGCTGAAATAGGGAACTTTCGCACTAGTATACTTGTGTGCAAAGTCTTCACCGTCATCTCACTTCCTTATGCTTCATCCTATGTGGTGTCATCCTCTCATCCTGTAGTGACAATAACCATATTTGTGTCAATAGGGGACGGATTTGGAGACCCTGAAGCAGTCCTCCCGGCTGGTCCACTACTGTGCCACCCCTCTCCTCTTTGACCCCCTCTTCCGCAAGCAGATCAAAGAGGAGCAGATTGTTCAGCCTCCAGTGAAGGTATCTTTGCTGTCTAACTCAAAGGAAGTAATGTGTGCCGTGCGATAGTGGTTTCAATAAAATGAACAATTAAGGCATTACCAAACAAATTGCACTTACACTTAAAACGATTTACTAGCAACACAAACTATGATAAACGTTACATACAAGGATCTCTTTCTGTTTTGATTATATGTTTTGTTCTGTGAATGTTTGAATAATTGTGATATGCATGTGCAAGAAACGGCATCGCTCCAGTGACTCCACAGCATCAGGGCGGGACAGAAGCTACAGCACCGACTCGGCCGACTTGCCCAGCCGAATAAAAGAAGAGCCCTGGCTGCTGGAGATTTGTAGCACCTTCCTTCAGCAGTATGTCCAGTACCTGCAGAGCATGGGCTTCATTTTAGTCCAGGTTCGGCCTCAGTCTCCAGCTCGCAGGTGCGTTTCTGCAGGCATGCTTTGTATTTATATCTTCTACATTTGAGTTCTAAGCATGGGCCTGTATGATATGTATACGGTATGATAACCTTGAGCGAAAATATCACGGTACGGCTGTATTGCGTTAACAGCTTAAAAATGTATTTTTATTTTTAAATGTTGGGCTAAAAAAATCACATGCAACACAATCTATTTTACTAACATATTTGGAACCCAAGTAAACTTACACACATACACATAATGAGAGAGAGAGTGAGAGTGAGCATATGTTTATATACACACACACTCTTTGTGTGTTTGAATCATGTTGGGATGACTTTTGAAGCTTTATCGGTTGTGGACTTGAATGGGTGGCATTCTGTGTGTGTTTTTTTCTTGATAAATCAATCAATTCCATTTAATTTGTATAGCCCACAGTTACAAACCACAGCTTACCTAATATTGCTTATATATCCGCTGCATTCTTTGTGTATATCTTAACAAATAATGATCACCGCTCTTTAACATTCCCTTTGTGTCCTTTTCTCCTTTGTGAGCAGCACTCAATCGTTAGTCATCGTATGTGTTTTAATCCTTATCTGATCTCTGACCCTTGCACTGCTGCCCCATTGCTAGTGTAAGCTGAGAGTATGCAGGGCATATGCCTGTCACTTTCTAGGCTCAGACAATGTGACTCACCCTGGGTTGTATTTTAGAGTTTGGCTACATGCTGTTGTTGGTCATTTACCCATCAGGCTTTTGCCTCTCTGGTTTGACCAGACTCTAACTGACCTGATGTCCAACCCCCATCCCCCATTTCTTACAGCATTGCCCGAGCCCGTGCTGCCATGCTGAACTCGATGTCATCTGAAGGCAGGATGTCTTTTTCTTATGTAAAACAGAAAAGCGAGGACAGCCCTAAAGTAAGTGTTCACCTCAGAAAGGTTGAAAGGGGATTGTTACAGTGACCTCAAATAATTCAAATTTATCATTAAGTAAATGTATGTGAATCTGCTTACCAAAGACAGTGAAACACAATTTCTGATTTCATTTTTGATTATAGTTTTAAAGATAAAGTAGCTTTACAGTAGTCGCAGTTTGTTTATATTTTTAAAAGCCATGCTATTCATTATCAAATAAATTAGAGAAGATACTTTACTACACATAGCCATACTTTATCTACAGAAGAATGATTTTATTCCAACTGCTAAATATGTCGGATATCATGAAGCAGTATGTATCAGTGTTACCGTCACTCATATTTGTTCAAAAGAACAATTGTAAGTTTAATAGTTTATTTTTGGCCAACACAAAGAGCCATTAAGTAAAGACTTCAATCGATCAAGCACATTATCTTTATATGGCCCAAATCACAAATACATTTGCCTCAGTGGGCTGTACTATCTGTACAGTAGGCAACATCCTCTGTCCGTAGACTCTCAGACTTGACCTCATGCATTAGAAAACAGTACTTTGCTGGTTGTACTGCTAATAGAATTTGTGTGGTGTTATAATAATGAAAGAGGACTGGAGTTGTCAATTCCCCGCAGGGCCTTTAAGAAACATGTGCGCGCGTGCGTGCTTGTTTTGTCGTGGTAACCTTTTCAAAGCTGCTGACATCAGTGAGAGGTGGCTTGGGTTTGAAGTTCATGGTCTTTTGTTACACATATATAACTTAAATAACTCACAGGACAGGATGAAAGTGGAGACTGGGTGAATGTTTTACCTGTCCTTGAATAAACCATGGAGTGGGATTAGGAGGGCAGGAAATATGGTTTTGTTTTTTTTGCAGAGTTGCTTTGCAATTGGTTTTACAGGAGAGGAGTCTGGTAACTGAAAGATCTGTCTCTTTTTGTAAATCCTAGAAAACCACAAGCAATGCCATAGCTCCCAGTCAGATTAAATGTGTGTCCTCTTTTACTGAAATTATCAAGTTTTTTAACCAACAAATGTTTTATTATATTAGGTAATATAGTAAACAATCCCTTCATGCTAAAGTGCATTTCAAAAAGATTGCCCTTATAGTTTCTTTTCGAGCCAACAATCTCTTAAAGGGCTTTACATTACAAGTTCACCCATTAATTCATTGTTTTCTAACACACATCATGCACTCACTGGCAGCTCAGCCGTCGGGGGCGAATGATTTGCATTGTCTTGCCCAAAGACAATTTGACAAACGGACCAGAAAAGTCAGAGCCTAAACCACTGACTTTCTGGTTAGTAGGTGATTGGCTCTACATTTGGAGCCTTGTCGTCACCTAGTAGTACTACTGCATTATATTTGTTCTTGTTACTTCAGAAGACTGCTGTATATGTCAAGGGCTGACTGACTGTAAGTTGTGTGCCGGGAGGAAATCGTATCGGCACAAATAGCTCTTGAACAGCCTTCAGTCCTTGAGTTAATTTACACTTTGTTCTGTAAATGAACTTTTTGCAGACTGCAGCATCGGGCACCACTGCATATCACCTCCAGAGGGCTCTGCCTGGTGGGATTGTGCTGATGGAACTGGCTTTTCAGGTGAGGATCACTTATCACAGTGCTCACTAACACAGCTTAAATGTGTTATGCTCTGTTGGCACAGTGTACATTTAATATCAACCATTTTCCACAGCTAACCACAGATTGTTATGAATTATTTTCAACCGTCATCTTTTAAAACAACTACATTTTCAAGTCTTGAATTATTTGAAAGGGTTAGGGTTCATCTAGGGTTTTACAGAGATGCTAGGAAAGGAGTCTATACCTGACAACAAATCTTGTCACACTCACAGATCTATTAGGCTGTACTAAATGTTACCAGTAGCATATTGGCATGCTTACATAGATAATGATAAAGCGATGATGCTCATTTTTAGCAAGTATGCCATGTTCTTCCTGTCTCGTAAACACCCACCATTTAAGCTCCTTACCCTAATTTATTGGTCTGAGTTTCTGTTTACAGTTTGTAGTTTCCAAGTCAATCCTGAGGTAATCAAGTCATAGTGATAGGTAATTAAAAACGCTTATGCAGAAATGATAATGCTGGTTTCAAGAGCTGAGACAAGACAAATGTCAGTACAGTAGCTCTGTTTTGTATATGCATCCGTCAATATTATTTTCACGCAAATATAAAAAATATTTTTATATTTTTTCCAGTAAAGGCTGTTTAAAGGTCTCTTAAACTGGCCACAACTTGGATAAACATTAAAGAAAAGTGTTACTCCTTATGATTTATTTTGGGACTCATGTGCTCTCCCTCTGCCATCTCTGCTTGCCAGGGTTGTTACTTCTGCGTGAAGCAGTATGCTCTGGAGTGTTCCCGCATTCCCATGGGCCAGACAGTCAACTCCCAGGTAAATGCTGCGTGCTGCTGCGGGATAAACAACTCTAAGCTCTTCTATTTTCCTGTGGGTTTAAACCAAGAGAATGAGAAGGAATACATCAGTACTTCCGATCTATTCATCATGAAGATAACTTTATTTTGAAAAATTATTCAGGATTGTCATCATAAAACTGTTTCAACAGAAGAGTTGGTCTCTGACAGAAGCTGGTTTGGCTAATGTTGGATGTGAAGAGGTGATCAGCAATTTATCTTGTCTTAAGATGTCTCTTTGCATTGTCCAGATCATTTTGAAATGTGTAAAAAAAAAAAAGTGTAGTATTATAGCCGTCGACGAGGAGCTCACAATACTAAACCTTCTTATTTTAAGTCACTTGGGAAAGCAGTGGAAGTGTATAAGGATTCATTAGGCCTGCTGCAGGCTGTGTGAGAGAACACAGTGTATGTGTAAAGCTGAGCAAGATACTAATCTTTGGAACTGAAAGAAGAAAGAAAAGAAAGAAAGAACCTTTATTGGTTCCACACAGGGGAAAAATAGGGCAATGCTCTGTAACAACATAGGAACCAAAATAATGAAAGTTAACTCATTCGCATTTATATGTGGATGTAGGAGATGCTGAGAATTTGAGTGAGATTCAGGTTATCTGATTACCCACATCCTCTGGTTTCCCTGAGGTTATTGTCTGGATGGTGCAGAATGACATGGCATGAACACAAAGCAGCACTAGGCAGATAGTGCAGGTTTTTTTTTTTAGCAGTTTGATGATCGAAAAAGATTATATCTATATGTTCACGTCAGTCCAAAACAATTTAGGGTGTCAGGCACCATTCTGGATTTGCCATAGTAGCCTGTTCTTTCTGATGATTATTTTTTTTTTTTCTTATTAGATACGACACAAGATTAGGGAGTCCAGGTAATCTGATGTCTCTTGAATTAATAGGGGAATACTGAGTCATATCAGAGCAGTCGTATGTCTAGAGGTGTGTGTTTTTTTTTATTCTGTTGCTGGTGTCATTAGTATATTGTTTAATGATGGTAAACACAGTGGAGGACCGTTAGTATTGTCACTGGACTCGGGACTAAAACATTATCAATATTTTTCCTGCTACTTTTAATATAGCTGGAATTTAATGAACCGGAAAATATATATATATACAGTAAGATGTCCCTATTGATTTACTTTAAAGGTTCATCCTCGATGCTGGCTGGAAACTGTTGAACTACTGAGGCTAATCTGCATTTAAACCTTCATTGTAGCAAATTGGTTATGAATATATCTTTTTTTTTTTTACTAGGACAATTCTGTTTAATCAACCCTTGTTGTTGATGATGATGAGCATTATGTGAAGTTGCAATGGCAGCCCATTGCCCACGGATCTCCCAGAGCTTGTTTCTCAGGTCTTCAAGGTTTAAATGATTGACTTGTCTTCCTCTATCTTTCTCTCGATCATTCTTTTCCTTCTTCTCCTCTGCATATTGAAACTGAACAGTTGTTGTCATGGAGTTTGAGAAGCCCTGGTATAGACTTTGTTACTTCTGCTTGCTGACAAAGCAGCTGTTGAAACACTATGGAGGAGTTCCACATTTTTATAATGCTTGTACAAGACAAATAGCATTAATAAAATCTGTGGCTCTAGTATTATTAGAGTATTGAAAGGTGTGCTGTGAAAAAGTTTGATTATTATATGATAATGGTAAGTGATAAAACCATGGCAGTAAGTACAGAAAAGGCACAGTCAATAAACATAGACGGCAATATCTTTTCTGATTCTGACTTAGCAGAGGTTTCAATACACACTCAGTACAAGTTCTTACCAGTTTAACATTATTATTATTATTATTATTATTATTATTACTAACAGTATCAATGGAAACAAGTGTTGGAAAATCAATCATTTTCATGTTATTATATCGTAAAATAAGATGATTTTTCTTAGGTAGCTTTGTCAATACACTGTTGTTTTATCATGTCTACCACTGCCTTAAAACTATTTTATAAACAAATATAGACACTACTGACAGCTCCAGTACCTTTAGCACAAAGCAGATCAAATTATAGAGGATGGCAACACATTTTAATAAATACAGCATATTATTTCAATAGATACATTACATTGTGATTTAAAACAACCTGCTGCTACTGTGCGTGTCGGTTAATGTGTGTCTCATTGAATTGTTTTAGTGTGGTTCATGTTTGAGAAACCCATGTTGTCGTTGATGCTTGTGGTATAGCCTCAGTCTTCCTTTTCATCCATCTGTGTCTGTATGTCTGCCTGGTCCCACCTTATGTCATCTCTCCATCAGGGCAGCCTCCTCACCAAACCTCGGTGCAAGCCGTTTCCAGATGCCACCCCAGTATCTGACTGTGCGGTATGTCCCAGCCATTCTCAACAGGTGGGGGGGGGTCTCACTTCCAATCAGGCTACACCCCTCCCCACCGCCGCTCTGCTTGCTGCCATCGGTCTGGTTTCTTCCTTTCCAAAGTTACACGCCTTTCTTTTTATTTTACCTCTTTGGGAATGAGTGGGTTTCCGTCTTTAATGAGGACGTCTAGTTGCCAGGGCATACAGAATCAGCCTGACGATAATGTATCAGCACTGGCTGGGTGTGGGGTCTCAGAGAGGTATTACCTGCTCAACCGTCTGAAGTACTGGAAAAAACATCTTCTTCTTTTTGTTAAGGCTGAAGGGTCGAGACCTGAGTCAAGCTCCCCTGTGATTACCTTTTTCCTCCTTGACTTTCAACAGGCTGTTCGTCTCCATGCTTGCTGGTTTGGGTGTTGCGGGTGTCTCGGCTTGGGATTTTTCAAACTGTCTGTGCAACCACATTTATCCCCTCTGCCCTTTCTCTGTCTGGCAGTGTTTCCTCTTGGATTTTCTCCTGCATTTTTCATAGCAGCAGGGTTGAGTGGGGTGAGGACTTTCTTCCAGGCCCTTGTATATTACAGTTCTGCTTGGTCAAGATCCTATTCCAGTTCTAGTTTCACTTTTTGTCAATGACTATGAAGTAGCAAACAAGAATGATGGTGGGTTTAAGGCTCACACTAGCTTTCAACATTACTGAGTGTAATGTGATCAGATCAGATGTTGGAATCATAGCAGTTTAGTAATGTGAAAGAAGCCACATTCTATAATTGAAAACATACATATTTTATAGGCTTGTTCGAATATTTTCTGGATTTATATTAAATATTAAGTATGCTTAAATTGTATGAACACATTTGACTTTCTTATCACCTAAGAAGTGGAACATTTTTATGCCTAAAATCACAATTTTTCTGCAAATATTTTTACAAATTGAACCCCATGAGATGTAGATACAGGCTTTTTGATTGCTTTCATTGGTTAAATATTTGTAAAACATCAACTGATATACTCCCGCTGGTGGATGGCCAATATTTTTGATTTATGAATATATAAAATGGAGACACAAGATTTTGCCCAACAGAAACATGTTGGGGAGTACAAACTATGCAGTTAATAACATCATTCTTAAATGTTATCCACTATTACATTATTATTTGTTGTTGATATTGAGATTATTTGTCATAGTTCACAATTTGAACTCAAATCCTTGCCATGGATACCATTAACCTACTAGCATCTCAAAAATCTGGTTGAGAATTAAACAAATTCTGTTGAATACCCAGAAAGGTCTTTCATGTAGTTGCAGTCACAAGCAACACTTTACTCTGGATCTACTTCATTCTGGTGAAATACGAAGGGTTCCAATGGTTTGTGTATAAAATGCATGTCAAATCATTTAAGGTGATCACGGTTACAATTCCAAAGAAGGGAACTGTCCATGGATGTTGTTATTTTTAAGCTTTCCTATCATGACTGTTCTTGTCTTTTTTCAAGGATCTTCCTTGGTGCATTCTCCTCTTCCTGGATGTCCTAGTGATTAAAGCTTCTTGCCTCAATGTAGCCACTGTCATTAATTTCTATTTCACTGAGCAGTCTAAGAGCCGCTGCCCTGCAACTCAACCTAACCAATTTATTTTTGCCAATCTACTATAATATGAAAGATTTGGGATTACAGGTTTGAAAATGATAAATGTTTGATAGTCCAAACGTCACCCAGGAAATGTATTACCTCTGAGCTAAAGAGTGTTTAAGCCATGGCTTCCTGGCCTCATGCATAATAAGCTAAAAGGTCACACTTAATATGTGGAACACCACCTTGGAGAGGGAAGTTGATCTCTGTTGAAGTCTGTCTTTTCATAACTCTGTGCCAAATGATGTTGTTGTCCTCTTTGTCTCTGTGGTGGGGCTAGAGATGAGAGTTGTGTGCTTTTGCTGGTGTGGAGGCAGGAAAACAAAACATGGAAAGGTTCCAGACACTGCCACGGGGAGCTCCTTTTTGGCCTCTCTGATTTGATCAAACCTGTTTGTATGTGTCCCCGGCAAATGATCCAGAGGAAGGTAAAGGCAGGAGTAGCACTTTGTGCTCCCTCTAAACTCTTTTTTGTGGTGTAATTAATTGCACACCATGCCCTTTCCATTCAGCTATTTGCATTTGCAATTAATGCTCTTGTCACCCCCCCTTTGATGTTGGATTTAATTAAGTAAGAGGCTATTGTGAATCAGATTTTTAACAAAGCTGCTTACAAGAGGCTCTCACCGAGTTGCAAAGGGCCTCAAGTTGCACTGTTCAAAGCACGGCAAGTTGTAGCCTTCAAACGCAAAGTCAATAATGGATGATTACACCGATTCTTGTCAGGGAAATGTCTAGATTTGAGTTTTGGAGTCAGCTGTGAAATTGTCCCTGTCGCTGTGGGTGCGCCGTGCCGTGCTGGAAATAACCGTGTCCATCTCTGTGTTTTAGCTCTCCATGCTCTTCACCGAAGAGTGCGATAAGGTGCGGGACTTGATGCACATTCACTCCTTCAGCTATGACTTCCACTTGCGAGTGGTTCACCAGTATTTGGTCGGCTGCCACATGACGCTACGCCAGGGCTACCAGCTCACTGACTTCCTGGATGACTTCATCTCCCACCACCCTGACATTCCCAAATTTGGCCGCAACCATGTCGTCCAAGGTGACTTTGCTATGAACTAATATTTTAAGGCATAACTCCAGTGTCTCTGGCTAACTTAATGGCTAATCCAAGCCTGGGGAATTTGGCTCATCTTGCCATATCTCTATATTTACACCGTGATATTGTTGTTCTGCTGTTTGAAGAGGAACTGAAACAATAATTAAGTCCAGGAATTTAATCCAGATCCCTCTCACACAAACCATCAGATCACTGATTCTGTATTATTTCTCTGACCAGACTAGTTTGACATTTGACACTGTGTTCATCCCATAGTCAGGGATTTGTGAGTGTCCAACAAACAACAATTCAAAAAAAAATCGATTTACTTTAAATATTATTTTATGAGCAATCGTGGCCTACATGTGGACAATTTAGTCATGGCAGAAACCCAGTGTAGGTTATAAGTATACTATATCAGAAAATTGGAACGTTACATGATGGAAAGACAATGAATTTACTTCAGTGTGATAAGAACTCTCTTAAATGACTAGCACCATCTTCCAAAAAAAATAATAACACAGGATGTACTTATACTATTTATTTTGTTCATGTCCCATCTACTTTAATGGAGAAGGCCTATATGTGTCGTAAACATTTTTACGACCTATACTGCTGTAATAAAATATGCGAGTGCTTGTCTTTCCGGGTCAATCAATCAGCAGCACACTGCTGGCTGCAGGATGTGAGAGAAGAATAGCAGGGCCGTTTGGTCTTATTTTAGATCGAAATATTGCAAAAAAAAAAAGGAACTGCAACACCACATATTTATACAAACAAAAACATGCTTCAAAACAGAACTCGAAGCTAAAATGATTTAGTTTGGCACTCGTAGGATTTTTTCTAAAACTGGAAATGGCCCTCGATAAGAAAAAGGTTCCCCACCCCTGCCTTAAACCATTAGACAAAACGCTTTCTCAATACATCAAAAAAGGTTTTGTGCCAGCTTTAAATATTCCCTCTCTGTTCTGTGCATCAGGGAGCTTTTCTATCTCCACTGGGATGATAACAGCTCACCAGCTCTACAACTACATCACGGACCACGCCAGCACCTATGGCATGAAGCCACTCCGCATGTCCAAGACTACGGTCACCACTGACAACAAAAAAGGCACACCCGAGTTGCACGAGTATGCTTTAGTGGCTCTGTGGAACAGGTACATGCCACTAAATCAGAGAAGGTTCTATTCTCTAACATGACCTACGCTGTTTAACCCCTTTTTTTCTTTATGGATCTAGTTCGGGCTCTTACAAAGACCTGGAGGGCCTGCACCACCATGATGACTTCGACGTGTCCCTGGTGGTGTGCCATAATGCCGCTCCGTTTGAGGAGCAGTCGGACGGGGAGAGGCATTTGCTGAGGTAAGAAGATCAGTAAGAAGAGACAAAGTTCAGAATATAGAGAACAACATTCATTGGTGAGACTAAAGCACATCACTACTGTAATGCTCTCATCGCATGCTTTTGGGCAATCTGTAAAAAGGCTAAAACAGCCACAATGTAGTTTGCAATGGATGCAATGCACATTATGTACAATATCTGCTACATTGTCTCACACACACATTGCCAACCCAGTCTCATGATGGTTCGTGGGACTGTTTATAACCATGGTAATATCAAGTGCGATTCAAGTAGGCAACTGGACTGGTTGAAGATTTCTTGAAGACGTTTCACCTCTCATCCGAGAGGCTTCTTCAGTTCTAACTAGCTGCTGGAAAAGTTCAGGTATTTATCCTCTGAGATGAATAGCTCATCAGAGGATGAGTACCTAATTAGAGGACCATTGTGTCAAACCTGCAGGTCATTGGCATCTGGCCCAGATTCAGGTTTTGGGTTTCGGCTGAGTCTGAGTGTAAATAGGGGTCATTAGTTTCACCTGGGAGTTTCTTTGAGTTCTTGTTCTTGTTAACCTCGCTTGGGAGAGAGAGTGAAGGACAGCATTGTAAGTGGCTGAGAGATGGTGTCTTAAACCTCCACCTCTGTTCAGTGATGGCTTCTCTGTTCTAGCAAAGATGGCTTCTTTTACTCCTCTTTCAAACCATCGTTTCCAGCAGCTATTTGGAACTGAAGAAGCCTCTCGGATGAGAGGTGAAACGTCTTCAAGAAATCTTCAACCAGTCCAGTTGTCTACTTGAATCGCACTTGATATTACCATGACCTGGATGACTGAGAACCTCCACAGACTTTAGAACCATGGCCACCGTAATGACTATCTCTCAATAATCGTGTTGCTGGCCATGTATTAAAAAACAATGTATTTTTATGTGGTCGGTTAATCGTTCTCCACACACACTATTCCAGCATCTGCGCGCACACCGACTGCGCCATTTTATCCGTTGTTTTCTACATAGTCCTTATTTTTGTTTCGGACAATATTCATCTGCAATTGATCTGACTTCATTTCGGTTTCGTACCTAGGCTTCTCAGCACCTTATACAGTGAAATGATTACTTATGTTATGTTTATGCCCCTGGATAAAATGAGATCCGGTCCTCATGACTAATGAGTATTCTGACTGATGAAACGGACTGAGAAATGTGCCACTTGGAGATTGGACAATCTGACGGTATATTAATGCACAGTAAACTAAACTCTGCATGTTACCATGGTGACGACGCCAGGCAAGGGTTAGGGTGAGGGTTACTGTGCATGCCTCTAGATGCTGTGCTTTACACTGAAATTAAAAAATGATGTTCTAGCACAGCAATCAATCAGCTAGACTGTACAGAATACATTATTCAGTGTGTGGGAAACTCGTAAATGAATGCATTTCTAAATCTTCACCCATATGTGTAGGTTGCGGTTCTATGTGATCATGACCAGTCAGAGAGAGCTCTTCCCCCGCCTTACAGCGGACATGCGCCGCTTTAAAAAGCTACCACAGATCCACCGTGATCCTGCTGAGCCAGGGGGTCGGGTCCCCCCAGATCGAGCGGAGGCCATTGGGTCACAAGGCGCCGAACAGGAACTCTGGGAAGAAGCATCGTCCAAAGGGGCTACTTCTGCCTCGGCCCCCAGCGATGGGAATGAGTTTTACCCCCTGGCGAGGGGCGGACCAGAATCTCAGGGGCTGCTCTACCCCTCCCCTCTGTTCCCTCTACTCAACAACGAGGTGGCGTCTGCCCGAAGACAGATCCAGGCCAGCGTGGAGCAGGCCATGGGTCACTGCCGCAGGGATAACCTGTGGAAGAGGCTGTTCCATGGAGAGCACTTGGCCCTGGACAAGCTGAAGCTGACCAAACTGTCCTTCAGTGAACTGGAGGAGCTGTTGGCAGCTGTACAGAGCCGCTCCGTGGCGGAGATCGACCCACAACTGGTAAGAATCCCCAGCTTAGGCCTTATGGTTTACCTCACCTTCATAGGGAAGGATTTTCTGTCCTATGTAAGATAATAACTGCTGTTGCTGATTTGCTTTTTTCCTCAATGTCTCATTTTAGCAGCTTGCAAAGAAAGGTAAAGGTCAAGTAACTTGTGTAAAAAATTTGAAGATCAAGCCATATTTAACAGTTAAAGACACCTGTCACACGTGTTTTACTTGTATTTCAGGGCATGGATAAGATGTTATCACATTATTTTTAATAAGGGCTATACAAATAGAATGATTGATGCAATGTTGGCTTTACTCAAAGTTATATATTTTTATATAGTATATTTTCAAATTTACTCTGACATAGCTATGGACAATGTGAATGTAGCCAGGTGATCAAAATTCCATTTAAATCTCCATAAAGTAAAAGCCAGCCATTAAACATACTGTAACTACCTCTGTATATGTGAAGTGGTATCTGGTGGTACTGTATAAGCTTACGCGTAACTATAGTGCACGTTGGTGATTTCCCTGCTGTTCCATGCTGAATGATTACCCACAGATATGAAATGCCATATTTTGGCCCTGACCAAGGGTCCTGTAGTTTACGCTCGGGTGATGGTGTTATAGACAAAGGATCGTGTCGTTTTAGTCCTCGCATATCAAATAGCTAACAGATACTGTTTCCATTGTCATGCAACAAAAATGAGTCACCATTGGAAGTGTGACGAACTGATTTAAATCAGTGTTGCACCCTTATAGAATGCAGTTTAATGGAATTGAATTTGTGTTGCAAAAAATGTCTTCTTCTGTGGATTGGACTTCTACTAGGATTTGTTAAGACTTAGTACAACAAAAAATTTAACCAAACTAAATCAATCAATGTGGAATGATGAAGGAATAATAGAATATTCTAGAGTCAAGTCAAAAACTCAAAATAAAAGTGAGATATTGAATGTGTAGCTTATATACGCTACACAAGAGAATGTCTTGTCCGTAGATATAATATCATAAAAATGTCGATGTAGATATTGCCATGACAGGATATAGCCAGCCTTAATTTATTAAACAGGAATTTCTGCCATTGAAAACACTAGGAGTCCTGTGCTTGTCAAGTAGTCAATAACAGTGGGGACATGTGATGTGTTGCTACAGGACTGTTTCCTTACCATGAGTCCAGGCTGGTACCAGAGTCTGATCAAAGTCCTGCTGAACCGCTTCCCTCAGAGCTGCAGACACTTCGATGACAGTGGCATCCAGTACCTGGTGAGAAGATGTTCTTCATTTCCACTCTTCTTTCTTTAATACCACCGTTTTCCACGTCTCACGATGGCAAATGCTTTTCATAGTCACGGCAGCAACTATAAGTGGGTTTGCTGTCCAATGTTTTTTTATTCTACCATTTAGTTTATTATGACTATTCCACTCATTTATTTGGGACCTATCTGGTCCTGCACAGTGCATTGTAAAATGGAACTGGAAGTAGCCCCCCATTAAAATGAAAGGAGGAAAACTTAAATATGAAATAAAAACTGCACACTCATACTTTAAGCTACAAACTAAATTCAAGTGTTATAAAGAATTAAAGCTATGCAGCTGTTATTCAGCTTCTTTGATATGTTGTACCCTTTTGAATTATAGCAGTTTTAAAGTTGTTTGCCTTTTTAAAGTACAACTACAACTACAGAATTTATAGTACAAAGATTCAGGAATTACATGATTTAATACTATAGAAAACCTGCACACACACAAAAAGGTTTAACCTTATAAATGAAATTTAAAGGATGCGAGTACACCTTAATTTTTGAATATTTATATCTAATCATAATTGATGTCATCTTGTTTCAGGCTGTTCTGAACCAGAAGTTCACAGACTGCTTTGTTTTGGTCTTCCTGGACACACCAGCAGGAAAAACGGTGAGTTATTACACTTCAGCGATTTATATTATCAATATCCTGTCGCTGCACAGACGTCTCAACACCACCATTTTTCTCTCTCCGTGGAACAGAGTCTAAAGGTTGTGTTCCGGGAGCCCCTGCCTTCACAGCCACAGGCTAGCTGCAGCCCCCCGCCACAGCTGGTGTCCATGTATCATCACCTGGAGTCTGTCATCAACACTGCCTGCTTTAACCTCTGGACAGGACTTTTATAGAGCTCTTCAGTGCACTGAAAAACTGTCAAAAAATGCTGAATGCCTCCTAACTGGTGAGTCCACCTAAAATTATGATGTACTTGCTTTAAACCATGAGTTCATGACACCCTGTAATCTTCATAGCATTGTGTCTACAAAGTGGTATTAAACCCGTAAAGAATGCAACAGTGTACCTGTGTGTCGCCATGTTAAGTTAAGTTTGTAAGTCTGGGAAATATATGAACATACCCCTCTGTAGGCCAGTGATGATCCCATCATGATCTGACCCCTCTGTCCTCCCTGTATAATTGTTTGAATCTTGCAGGTGCACCGTGTGCATCTGAATCATGATGATGACAGCACCACTCTTACAACACACTCATGTATGCTGTTAAAAAGCAAGTACATCAATAACACTAGGTTATATTGTCGTGAGCACATGTACAGTCCAACTTCTGATAGTGAAGTTATTTGAGCCAGTGTGTATGTTTCGTTAACTCTGCAGCAGAATATAATCTCTGCAGGTGTAGAATGTGGGCGAAGTAAAAACAGTGCGCCTTCTGATTGCATTTAGCTGGCCCTCCACACTAATCAGTGTTTTCTATTGAGTGAGGGACGGCAAGAATTCCAGTGTAGAGAAGACTGAAGGATACCGTTTCTGAAAGTGTCAAAGCCGATACCCACCCACACCCCACCGCCATATCTGGAGCCCCGAAGTGCCTTTCTCAGTTTATTTGTTGCTTTTTTTCCCCCCCCCCAACTGTTCAAACCCTTGAAGTGATACTGTTGTCATTCCTTCACCTCTGCATAGAAGGCCTTGGGAAACCCACTCCTGTTACGCAGTGAAAGTGCCTGAGTCCATTAGGATAAGTGTGACAGAAATTTTCTTCCACAAGCATGAAAAATGGGTCATATTAACTTTGATCAATGTGCATAATCATCATGACATTAGTGCGGCGTTTCCAAAGCACCATCAGGGTGATGACTTGTGTCTTCTGAAACAGTATGGCTGATCCTCACACTTCAGTTCAAAAGGAAGCATGAAGCCAGCCTTATACAAGAGTGTTAAATCATAACAACTATTAAGGTTTACTATCCACTCACATTCATGGGTGACATATTCAATTATTGTCATCCAAGTCATGGCTTCATGAGTGTTACATGTAGGCAATTGGACTAGCTGAAGATTCTTGAAGACGTTTCAAGACATCTCATCCAAGAGGCTTCTTTGCGTCTCACTAACCGGTGGGAAAGTTCAGGTATTTTTCCTTTGTGGGATGAAAATCTATTTGAGCATCTGGATTACGGTTTTTAGTTTCACCTGAGTCTGGGTATACAACAACATTGTAGGTGGGTGATAATTGGTTTCTTAGGCCTCCTCTGTTAAGAGATGTTTTTCCAGGTTAACATAGGTGACGTCTTCCACCTCTATTTCAAACCATCTGTCTTCTCTGGTTAAGATGGAAACATTGAAGACAGGTGAAAAAAGTCATCTCTGTTAACCTGGAAAAAGCATCTCTCAACAGATGTGGCGGCCTAAGACACCAACTATCAGCCATGATAGTTCATTCTCTCCCCAGACAGCTACACTTCCACCACGGCAGTTGTTCACAACCAGACTCCTAAAACCTGAAAGCAGGTCAGAGGGTCAACAATCTGCAACTTTAACTGAACAATCCTTTAAATGGTCATTAATCATCCCACAGAGGAGAAATACCTGAACTTTCCCACCAGAAGCCATGACCTGGATGACTGAAAGCCCTCACAGACATGTTCAATTCTTACTCAGCCGCCTGTTTTCACTGGAAGGAACCTAAACGTGGTAAATGTTCTCAGAGAATTCAGTCTGAATGTTAAACACTGGAGATGAATGCTGAAAATGTTAAACTGTATTAGGTTAGCTCTTTGAAATTTGCAACAAACACAGCACCCTATCTAACGGTATAATGTACATTGAGTATGTAAAAAAAAATGCTTTACACAATTTGTGAAATGCGAAATAAATCAGTAGGGTAAATGCAATGCATCATGTTTACCTCCTCCCTCAGCTCTACCTTTTGTTGCTGCTGTGACAACACTGAAACTATACATGAACTTGTTGTGTTTATCTCTTGCTGCATGTCCAGTCATTTTTGATCCAACCCAGACCCTCCTCTGTGGAACCTATCAGCGAAGACAGGAGATGATTTAGAATTGTTATTTACTAAAATTGTCCCTTGAATAATGAATAACAAGAACACTCACCAAGCGGTTTGTATTCACAGCCGATGTATTCTTGGTAACCAAGCTTTTCCAACGTGTTGAACAAGTAGCTGTAGTTGAGCTCCCCGGCACTATCCGGTTCATTCCTGCCTGGAACCTGAGCAATCTGAACATGACCTGCAGAACACAGCGACACCTCTTTTATTTGACTGCTACATATTTAGCCTTTTTTTTATCATTATTACCTCCAGAGGCTCGAAAGAACAGGCTCTTCAGTCCACAACTCTCAACTGCACACATATTTCTAATTGCACAAGTTTATTTTTAGGAGCAGAAGAAGCACAAGCATTTGAAGCTACATGAATTCCATGATTAAACCATTTCCACACCAAGGCTTAATTCCCATGTGAGAGGTTTTTTACCTAAAACAGGCAGATAGTAAAATCATTGTGTTTGAATGTGTAGCAATCCTGGTCCTTAAACTCCAATTGATGTTATTGCCAAATAAGCATTTATTAGACACTCAGAATATGGAAGAGAGAAGACACTACGTTACAAGAATAACTTACAGGGTGAAAATGTAATAAAGTCTCTATTAGTAAACTGCAGATTTTGCGTTTTATCACATCCCACTCACCAATTAAGGGGAAGAACTTGTGGATGTTTTGTGTAAGGTTTCCGTCCATTATTTGCCAGTGAAAGATGTCCTGAAAAAGTTTGGACATTTGCTAAGTCAGCAGCTTCATCATACTTTATTGCTTAGTTTTTGACACATTTCCAGAGCACCCACCATCTGCATCTTGATGTTTGGCTTTCCAACCTTCTCAAGTACAACAGCAGCTATTGACACAAAGATGATCGAGACATTATGTATTGCAGACAGTACAGATTGTGAGATTTTATCAAGAGACACTCTTACTGGTACTTATCCGGTTTCAAAATTACTTCTTGCTTTTCATGTCAAAAGTGGAAGGACATGTTATTAGAACTGAATTGACCTAATTCACACACATGCAATATAATGACTAAAGGGTAAAAATAGGAAATGACTATCACTATTCACTCTATTAGACTTTTTTACTGACTGATCCTACAGCAGGCCTATTCAAGTAGCGGCCCGTGGGCCAGATAAGGCCCTTTGGAACTTAACATAAGGAGTAGGCAGATGATCACGCCCTGCAAAAATCTCCATAACGTCACTTATGTCACTTCAACCCACTTGAGCATCGCCCTTGTTGGAAAACACACGGATGCAGCAAGTATTTAGGAGTTATTTGCAATGATTTATTGCAAAAGTATTGTGTGGCCCATGAAGCCCCATTGATATTCATATTTGGCCCACTTGCTAATGAAGTTGAATAGCCCTGTCCTACAGTATCAGTATAGTGTGCCTTACAGGAGCCTCCGATTTACACCAGTTCATGCAACTTTTCATTTTCTATGCATGTTAACATTTTTGATCCTGTGAGCCCCCAATTTCATATTAAATATTATGCATCAGCATCGAGGCATTGTTTCAGAAACATATTGTAGAGTTAAATGGAAAGGTCATACCAGGTCATACCATCTAAATTTCAACAGCTTCCTTGTGTTAATACAGACACGGAGCCTGTCTGACAGGTCTAAGTTTAGACAGGTCCAGCTGCCTAAATCAACTCTAGATAAAGATAAATACCATCTATTTGAATTTCCATAAATTCCACCTCATTAACCCAGATATTTCTGTCTTAATGATTTTAATCATGATTAAAGTTTAATGATGAATGGTCGAAAAAGTATCAGATCTGTTTCTTGCATGTGACTAATTGTGTTGCGAGACTGCGTCTTACCCTGATGAGGAGAGTCCAGAAAATACCTTGGATCTGTAATCCTTGTGTTGATTGGTTCAATCAATCCAGTCATTTCCTCCTGTTAGGAACACAGACATTTAACCAAAATTCATAGGAAAATCACTCTTACATTAGTACATCATGTCTTACTAATGTCTACTAATCTACCTAATATTAGACATACTATACAAAGGAACAGTGAGAGATAAAAAAGAGATGGAATACAGAGCAGCAATGAAGCACAGTGAGACCAACTATAATGTTAGTTGATGTAATAGTATCATCATAGCACAACTCAGTGATACAAGTAGTCAGAATTATAATAATATCAGGGAAACTTAACACTTCTCCCCTAAGCTATTTTTGTTATATTTTACAGAAAATAAACTAAAAACAGAATTAATATTTCTTTATTGTCTCTTAAGTGCCGCATATGGTTTCACAATCCTGAGCAGAAAACTGCAACTGGCTTGTTTTGAACCAACCACTAGGATATACTTTTACTGTAGTAGTAGGTACTACTGTGTAGTAATTTGCCTACAGGCATCATGAAATCCAGATTTGAGTAACTAGCACTGCATATCTGAACCTCAGAACATACAGATGATGCTCTGAACATTTCAATCTATGCAAAACAGTTTATGCAAATTAGAATTAGAATTGCGCATCGTCCCACACAAACACGCACGTGCATGGGGGAAATTTGACCTCTGCAGTGTCCAGGGAGGGGGTTAGTGCCTTGCTCAAGGGCATTAGAGGTGGCGTCTCTTTTGTTAGTTGCGGGCATTCGTGCATCCTTCTAGAGGGAGACCGCCTCAAGCCGGCAACCCTCTGGTCCGATGCCGGTCACCCTCACCACTAGGCCACCTCTCCCCCAAATCTGAGTGATGGACTTTCATTAGATGATACCACAAAAGTTCAACATCCACAAACTGTGGAGTTTGTATGTTCTCCCCTTGTGTCTTTCAGGTCGTTGAAATTGAACGGAACAAGTCACCTACCTTTGAGAGGATTTCAGCAGCATATTTCAGGTTCTGAACAAAGATGGCCTCCATCTCCTTGGCAACCGCCGTCCTGTGTGAGCCAACTGGAACCCTCCCTGCCATCAGGTGGATACTGATATAAATATGGGAAAAATAAAACGTCTTGTTTTAGGACCTATTAGGCAGGTAATAGGGCTTCAAGTGAGGTTACATTTCCAATAGAGAAAACAACAAATTAAATAGCTATGTACCTCAGCACCTTTCAAAGTGCCTACATTCGAAGCCTGCACTGGATAATTCCTGGCACAATTCAGTTTGTTACAGTATGGTTTGGATTTATAAGTTGAATTAAGCTGTGAAGGTTAGCAGAATAACGGACCTGTACCGTACAACTTTTTACCCTAAGCACTTTTTAACCCTTCTTTTTGGGTACCAAAACAGTGTTACTGTACCTAAAGGGTGTAGGTAGCTCATTGCAGTCCTTTGATTGGTCTACAAACAATCCTCACACTGCCTCCCCTGAAACTAGTACCAGCAAAAGAGAAGATCTATCTGCCAGCCAAGAATAATGGCTGTCACAGATAATGAGCTCAAAAAGACACACTGGAAAATATCAACTGTCGGAGGAACTGATAATGCCAGAGGAATGAGAGTGAAAGAGGAAATGCGTTGCTACAGTAACTCCGGCTGCTGTCAGAAATGAACCTGAAGTGTAGAAAATTTCTTCTGACGCACTATTGTATGTGAGAACGCAAATGTCTGCAAAAGTCACCTGCCAGTCCCCCAAGCAAGAATGCCCACAAAAGCTGAGTGAAGACACGGCAGAGAAACACTACAGAACATGTTCGGTGAGTGGGTCATTGCATAGACAGCAAGGAAAATGTCATTTCCAACCAAATCACAAACTACCAAGTCTTAATAACTGTGGTACTTATACATAACCTGCCTTCTGCATACTCACTATCATTTTCTGTATAATTTCCTGTTGTTTATTTCTGGAAAAAGATGTCAGCTGAAGATTTTGGAAAGCAGCCATGCACTGTTCCTCACTCCCAGACGGTTGGAGAATTCTACTGTTCATATCCAGAATAAATAATTGTACCTTTCCCTTGAGAGCGACCACATTTGATTGTTTATTGTAAAGTTATTGTTTCCCCTGTTTTCAATTGACAGTTGCAAAATGGTGCTACCGTCACCTTTAAGTAAATGAAAAGATGCATTTTTCTAACATATGTCGCTTAAAACTGTGTTTATTTAAATTTAATTTTAGCTTTGGTTTATATTCAGTTTGAATTTTGTTATTTTATTTTAATACAGCCATGAGTATTTATGAATATCTTCTGATTAATAACTCATTGAACAGCCTTGTTGCTGACTTGAAGCTTTTATTGATTAGCCAGTGATGTGTGTAATCATTGCATAGACAGCAAGGAAAATGTCATTTCCAACCAAATCACAAACTACCAAGTCTTAATAACTGTGGTACTTATACATAACCTGCCTTCTGCATACTCACTATCATTTTCTGTATAATTTCCTGTTGTTTATTTCTGGAAAAAGATGTCAGCTGAAGATTTTGGAAAGCAGCCATGCACTGTTCCTCACTCCCAGACGGTTGGAGAATTCTACTGTTCATATCCAGAATAAATAATTGTACCTTTCCCTTGAGAGCGACCAAATTTGATTGTTAATTGTAAAGTTATTGTTTCCCCTGTTTTCAATTGACAGTTGCAAAATGGTGCTACCGTCACCTTTAAGTAAATGAAAAGATGCAGGATGGATGTCTCCCTTGGGTTATGTCTCACCGTTTGCAGTCCAATGCTTTGGCGAACTTCACAGCCAAATCCAGACCCTGTCTGAACTCCTCCTGTCTCCCAGGAACTGCTCCAAGACCAAGATCGCCTCCATTTACATCTCCTGCAAAACACACACACACACACACAGAGGATCGCCCGTTTTAACATCTCCTTCAAAAAACACACATGCACACGACACGCACGCACACACACACACACCGTCTAATCGTTCTGGACGTTTGGTTGAAATGAAGTGCGTGCTCGGTGCGGAAGCTTTACCTTGCGGGGTGTTAATGAGGACCACCTCAAGTCCCGTCGCCTCCTTGGCCCTCTGCAGCTCTCGCAGGTCGGAGTCGTAGAGCCAGGCCGCCTCCACAGCTCGGAAGCCAGCCGCAGCAGCGGCGTGTATCCGCTGGCTGAAGTCTGGCAGCTCCGTGAAAAGCCACGAAATGTTGGCGCACAACTTCAGCGGAGCCATGACGCGAGCACAGCACATGCTGTCCGGCGTCACCGGGAACGGAAAGGCAGGCTTCACTTCCGAAACAAAGCTCTGCACGTGACCCTGCCACACCGCCAACAACCATTTTTTTTCTAATTTCTTTCTTGGTTATTTAGTGACAAGACTAAAGTTGGAGATGTGAGGTTATGGTAGAAAAAAATATTGCTGTTGTTGTAAATTCACTGCACTCCTAGGTCAAAACATAAAAGATTATTTTTTTTTAATTCATAATGTATTTTATTGGATTACAATTTGTTTGTTCTCTTCGTCCTTCCTTAGCTATATCCTCCCCTGCCTTCCCACCCTCCCTCAACCATGCCTAGGTGTAAAATGCACATACACTTTATACATTAAGGAAACTATAATGACAAATACTATCAATGACAACAATAAGTTTACCATTAATTAGGGAATCGGGTAATGTGTAAAGTATTGAAAGTAAAAGAACGAGTAAATGCTGTTCATAAACACACAAGCAGTAAGTTTTGATAATGATGAACATTATTCTTTGACTGTGTACTTTCCTTTTGTAAAAACTGTCAATAAAACTTTTGAGAAGGAGAAAAAGAACACGCAGAAACTTCATGAAACGCCATCTCCCAGGATTCTTCTTCGTGGATTTATGACATTCAGGATGTTGCATCACTGCCACCCTTTCTTTTTAATTCTCCCTCAGTGTCTATTTCTGCAGTGAAATGCAGTGTTATTATTAGGCCACTTTGGAAATGTGACCGACTGGGAGTTGTTGTTGTTGATGTTAAAGTTTATGTTTTTCATTGAGTTATGTTCAATGAGCACAGGTGAACTGTTGTGTGAAAATTACGGAGTGTGAATGAGATTGGAGCAGACCTGGGGGGCGTGGTGCGCGCGTGCTGGCGAGTGAGAGCTCCCATGGAGAGCGTCCACACGTGTGTACCTGGCATTGGCTATGGCCTACAGTAGCCTGTTGTGTCAGCTTTGATAAAGCGCTGTAAACTGTTATGCTCGTAGGTAATTTCTTTGGAGACGATACAGCCCGTCGCACCATCGTTTTGCACGTTAATTTACACACAAAATGCGACCAAACACTCGGACGTTCGAGGCTCATAGCTGAGTTCCGGAAACGGCCGAGCGTTGCCGAGAAGTCCCGAGGGCGTGCAGCGGCGGTGCTGGGGATGCTGTGTGACAGAGCGGAGCAGCGGGCGCACGGACGGGCAGGACGCAGAGCGCTCTGTAACCGGGAACACTGGATCAGCCCTGGCTGCTGAGCAGAGGATTTAACCGGCACCCCGCACGGTTTCCCCGCTCACCTCGAAGGATTAGAGCAGGTGTTTTTGCGAGACTGGGGCAAGTGAAAGACTCCGCAAAACTGTGAGAGGAACTCTCCTTGTCGCCAGCATCTTCCCCGAAATGCGGACGTCAAGCGAAGCGTAGAAAATGGTGAGTTACAAACATGTTTGTTTTAATGACTGCGTTTCCTGTGTCAAATTGGGAGAAACACACTGTTTTGCAGCCAGAGGAATGTCCTGTACACTGATGGACACTGAAGTCCGTCAACACGCACCTGACAAAAAACATGACGCCCAACGTTGGCCAGTGTGACGGCAAATAATAACAAAAACACAGCATAATCAATTATTTGATCCAAAACAATCACAAGGAGCACACGTCTTCCACATATTACACATTGTTTTCCATGAATTAACCAATAAGTGGAGATTGCGTTTTCTGCTTTTCTGTACAAATGATTTAGTTACAGATGATATTTTAACACAATGGTAAAAGTGAAGATGAGTGCAATGGAACTCAGACGTGTTATCTTTTATGAACTACCAGTTGATTTAAGGAGTTTGTCAAAAAGAGTCAGATACGGTTTTTGTGTTTTTTGTCGTTGTTGGCTAAAATGTTTTAGAAGATCATCTCATGAATAGAATGGCACCCTTGTGATGTGCATCTTTGCAAATCCAATCACTGTTTGTGCAGCAGCATTTATTTACTTAACTTATTCGTTTAATTTAGCTTTGATAAAACTCACGTCTGTTCAGATTCAGTGTTACCACGGGTTATTCCTCATTAAATTCCACCCGGAGCTGCTTTAACACGATTACAACAAATCTCTTGAAACCGTGTCATGCTGGTTTGGTATATTTATTACATTCGTGTGTGACCTTTTATTTGGTTGGTGCGACTTGCGGTCTGCAACCGAGTTGCGTTGAGTGTACTTCACCGACATCATATCAGTTTAATGGTACATTGTATCGTGTATCATTAACACCATTGCATGTTGGTGTCCTTATAAATTGTAGTAATGCTTGTGAGTCAGATCACTTGTGGTTGCTCAATTCTGCACTCGATATTCAGACTTGCTCTTGGTGTTGCTTATCATAAGTCTCTAGGCTAAGTGATTTACAGAACTCCATTCTTTTATTCATGACAGTTTTATACATATACTAGGGGTGTCGCGTCCACAGAGGTCACGGTTCGGTTTGTACCTCGGTTTTTCGCTCACGGTTCAGTATGAGTTCGGCACGTCAGGAAAAAAAGCCACATATAGTCAGGGACGTTTCAAGACACTCTGGGGGCCCCAGGCAAAATTATGAAAATTGGGCTTTCAGGTTGTCATTGCTGTGAACCAATAAAAACAGCCGTCTTTGGGGGCCCCTTTCTAGCCTGGGGCCCTGGGCAATTGCCTAGTTTGCCTGCCCCGTTGCAACGCCTCTGCATATAGTCCCAAATGCATAATTGTTAGTTTTCATTTATTATGAACAGACAGTATTGCAAGTGTAAGTGAAATGAAAAACACAAACTAAGATATGCCATATTGTTTATAATGACTGAACAACAAAATAACAAAAAGGTTCAATAAAATATAAAACAAAAAAGATGGCTTGAAAATATTATAAAATAAATAATAAGAGAGTGTTTCAATCACTTCAGCCTAGTTCCCTGCATGCAGTGATCGGGGAGAGCGGAGCGGTGCGCCCGAGTATTGACGGGGGCCAGAGCTCACTTGTGTATAGACTGGGGCGGGCAGTGTGATGAATTCTGCCATGAGTGAACTCAACCACCACTGCAAACTGCAACTGAAGTCTAACATGCGAGCAAAACAGATCTAGCTACTTTATGTAAAACACAACGAAACACATGATTCACCAACTTTAAGATGAGAAACCATAAAAAATGTTACGTCTAATAACTATCATAAGTATTCCATGTGAGCCCCACTTTAACATCCCTGCAAACTCACAAAAGGTAAACAAGGTGACATTTGGGGTCCGCAGCGGGCCTGATCAAACTGCACAGTGGGCTGCAGATGGCCCCCTGCACTAAGTGACTGATTCTTACATCGTCCAAGCCAGGGAGGGATCAGTGGTGGCTCTACACATGCGGAATTCATGTAGTGTTGACACAGAGAGAGACCTTCTCCTCTCTGCTCTGACTGCAGCTGGGACTACTGCGCGACGCTGTGATACTGACCGCCTGTGAGCGCTCTGGGACGGCGGAGGGGCTCATGGTAGCACCTATCACTGCACAACGATACGTGCTTTAACGCCAAAACACTAAACAGTCTCCAATAAAACCAGGAAAAATTGCTTTGATTTGATTTGATTTTGCTGGTCTCTTTTGAAAAAAAAAAAGGTTGCCGAGTTGGCAACACTGCACCGGGCACCCAACTCTCCTTTCTCCGAGGCAGGAGGGGGGTTCAATGTCTCCCACCCCGTCGCGACCAGTCCTCCCCCGGGAATTCGATTCCGTTATCTTGACTCTGATTGGCCAAAATACTAGAGATGTACCACCAAAGAAGTTACATTAAGAAGATTGTGACGTGGCGGTTTTGAAACGTTGTTGGTCTCCGCTTTAAATACCACTAAGTTGGCCACTTAGCTGCTTGCAATCATCATTCATGATACCTAGGATGTTTTTTCACTTGCAAAATTGCAAGTTCAAAAAATGTTTCCCTGCAATATCAGAATTTGCAGGTTGCATGTGGGTAAAAACCACCAGGCAAAAGAGAACTAACAGAGAAGAAAATCGCAATAAACGCAAAAACGGTTATTCCCTATATTGCTGGAGTCTCAGAGAAAATCAAGAGAATTTTCAACAAACAAGACATCCCAGTTTACTTCAAACCAACCAACACTCTAAGGCAGAAACTGGTCTCCCCAAAAGATAAGTTTCCTAAACACAGACAGAGCAATGTTAAGCAGTCCAGTGCAATGAGGTCCCCAAAAGACGCAACCAAGACGCAGTATAGGCAGCCATCATTCACTGATACTATTTGAAAATATACATATGTACAATAAGAACAAAGGCAGATATTCGATCGCTAGTAATGTATTGATATAAATATTAAAACATTGATCAAATAAAATTAGAGATTATTGTGCAAAAATCTACTATCCCACAGTAATGCTGCTTTGATTATTCTTTGTTACTTTCTTCACAAATTGTATTTATGATTGAAATAATAAATCTTATTAAAAATGTGTGAGTTTACCCGCATGTAAAATATGTTAGATATTTTTAAATACTTATTTGAACCTTGTACGTGGTGAAAATAAGCAGGTGTGCATATAAGCAGTACGCATGCGTGGCAAAAATCTGTAATGCGTAAATTCAGCGCCTCTGCGTACCTGAGCATCGCAAATAAATGAATAAAGTCTCTTGTGGAAAAGATAAAGATAGATAGAATTGTACCACAGTAGCTAAATTGGCTAGAATTGAATGACATAAAATAATCATAAAACATTTTGTGCTTGTATTTAGGGAGAAGGCTTGGTGAGATAAGATATAATCTTGAATTATATTTGTAAAAAGTTAATTCAGTTTTAATATTTTTATTTCAAAAAGGAGATAGGGTGTTCTCCACCTTTTCAGTTAAACTTTTTTTTGAAGTTTTCAATATAAAGTAGACCAGGCTCAGATGCATTTATACGCAGGAGGAAAAGAATGTATAAAAAATGCGTCATCGCCCATTGACAGCTGGGATTGGCTAAAGCAAGCCAGCAATGACCAAATGTTGCTCTGCTTTACATCAATCTATGTGTCCATTATCTTCATCATACAGGTATTACCTTGGTAACTTGAGATATCCTGCCAAGAAACACATACTGTAAAGCGTGGTCTAATAGAATACTTATATCATCAAAGTGTATTTCGGTGACCAGGTTTACAAAACGTATTGCCCAGGGATCTATCAATGGCTGTTAAATGACTGAATTATGAAAAAAATTCTACAAATGTTGAAGAGTGAGGTTCTATGGTAAGGCTTTAAGTCAAATGTTTGTGTGATTTTTCTAATTTGGTTTACCTCCTAAAAATAATCTTATGTTCCAGTTTGCTCCTGATAAACGTTCTCACCTCTCACTGCTGAGCCCTAGTTTCCCACCCTGCTTTGTCAATCAGTCTTGTTTTTTTCATTTGAGAGCGAATTGTTCCTATTTCCTCAATCCTCGCGTAGCTTGTTGAAGCTGCAGTCTTTGCGGTTTGACCTTCACAACGTGAGCAGACAAAAGACTAATGTTGGAGTGGTCTGTGTGATTTAATTTCGACGGATATGTAGTTGAGGAGCCCTTCTGGGGCTGCTTGCTGTTGATGTTTTCTGTCCTTCTCTGGTTTATATACCACATAGAGCTTCTGTCTGATTTCTCTGTCATCTATGACTTCGAAGCCTGCTATTTACAGCAGTGCATCAATTAAACAATGTTTAGAGAAGATGGCTGGTAGTTGGTGGCTGATGCCAGATATACTCTGCAGTTGTTTAAAGAGAAAATGTTGTGTTGATATTTGAAATCGTCAAAATAGATGAAAAGTAAAGTTTAGTGCAAACGGAGAAATGAAGTGATAACTGGAAGTCTGTATCTGCTTTGTGAAGCCTCCCTTCCACTCTGTGTTATGAATGAATAGATTCTAGTGTTGGAACTGTGACCGGGACATGGCCCTGGATGCTCCCTGAATGTAAATCCTTCCCTCATCTTCAGTTAAAGGCTTTCACTGTATTAGGGCTACTCATTCTTCGAAGTGAAAACGTATGCTTATTCAGTCATGCATAGCCACACGTTTCCCCATAGTGCTGTGATAACAGTCTACCTTTTCCATAATTATCGTGAGGGGTAAAATGAAATACTTTTGTTTGTATTACTTGAAATGATCATCGCTGGATCTCCTGCAAAACAATTGCGCTGGATGGGAGTGAGGAGAGCACTGTCATTTCAATAGCTAATGCCCCAAAAAAATAGAAAAAAGGGGAACGTCGACATATGTCGAGTGTGTAGGCTGTGGTTGGATGTTGTGTTTTTTCTGCATCGCAAAAAGGATTTTGTAAACGGTAACCGAATGAAGCTAAAGGGGAGGGAAATTGCAGGCTTCTACTCACCATGAGTTAGACTCATTTCTTTTCAGATTTTAAGAATTGAAGCTCTCTTTTTCATAGCAAATTTACAGGATCTAAAAACAAAATTGCTCTCAAAAGTAAATCCGTTGTTTCCATCAGACGACTAGTGCTGTAAGATAAATATGCATGAGAAATAATCTCAATTCAAGCTCCATTGAGTAGCTGTTTGCATCCTTTCATTATTTCTGTACGGGACAGTTTTAACTCTGGTGGATGCCGTGTACATTGATCTGTTCCATGTCAGGTCAGGCTGATCTCATGCAGTACTCCAGTCTTTGTCTTAGGGGCATCCTGTCTGATGGAGACATGGCTACAGCTGAGATCCAGGGTGAGAACAGTGATGCAACAGTGGAACAGAGAAAGCAGAAGAGAATAATATTTGCTGTGAGAAGCATTCCAAAATATTCAAATAGATTTTCGAAGATGAGTGAATATATGCGTAGGCCTTATAATCTTTAGGGCAACATCCCTTTTAATTTCTGATGCAATCAGACCTCAATAATATTTCTGTAATATATTCTATGCCAAAATAAACTTAGAAAACCCTCATTATTATTTTAACAGACAGTGCAATTTGAAATCTGACATAACATCTTTCATTACACAAGGTCTTATTATTATGTCTCCAATAAGTTGTTGGCAATAACAGTTTGATTTATCATCATGCAATGAATCATGTTGATTCAACACAAAATGTGTCTTGTTTCTGCAATCCCAAGTTATTGTGTAATGTTGAATGAATTAAGCAATTTCATCATGCTCTGGTTAGTAGATTTTCCCCAGTACTTCTAACTTGATTTTCTCATTCTAATATTATTAAAAACCTATTATGCATGTTTGGTCTATAAGTTTGACTTGATTTGCTAAGTTAACATCCATCATGTGCATTGCACAGTTTCCAAAGGCAAATACAAAATCCAGGAGTTTTTAATAAAAAAGCTTAAAAAAAAAAAAAAAGAGGTATAGCAGAGGTGGTTCATTACTGGAAGCATGCTCCTTCATCCATGCCCTGTACAAAACAAACTAAATGTAGGTAAATAAGACCATGTCATCAAGCTGTATCAAGAAAAGCACAAATAAATATGAAACTTGGTAGGCATAGTAGTATAGATTTAGACATGGTAAGTTGAACGTTAGAAATGAAAGTGAATGGAAGATGAAAGTAAATTTAGAGAAAAGACTAAGTTACTACAGCAGAACATTAATGGACCAATCAGGTTTTTCTTTTAACTGGCTACACCTCACTTAATACTATTGAGTAACTATTAAGTGTAACAAGTATGACACTTGCTTTGTGTCGCATTAGTTGTAGTGTTGAACTTACTAGTTTGATGAAATGCTCATTGGTTATTATGTGTGCGACTACTAAGGAAAAAATGCAAAAATATAAAAGTAAAAGATCGCCATGACCAATTTAATGTTTCATAACTGGTACTCCATGAGGTAGAGTCAGCCTCTGTGAGCTGCCATCATTCAAGATTATATTAAGGATCACAGGAGTTCCCATCTTCAAGGTGATTTAGTCTGTACAGACACAATAAAAAGATTAGACATCAGACATTAGATTTCAAATTCAGTGGTGAAAGCTTACTTTTAAATTACTGAGTTTGTATGGACATTTATAATGAAGAAATTGTGGTGTAAAACAGAAAAGGAAGCAGAACATGCACATTGTGTTATTTTTTTTTATTTTAAAGACACATTTCGGGCTTTGTTTAGCCAGATCCTCATTTCCCAACCTCCCATCTGCTGTCTGGCAAAGTTCAACACAAATGATGGAAATCTGTTTCACACTTCAAAATTGATTTCCAGTTAAGTCAAACTGAACACTCAACTGTGTTTTCCAGGTTTTTATATTTCTGTTCAAAGTTTGTTTAAAATGGCAATGCTCACCAGAGTAGAGCAAGTATATATTTTGAATTAAGAAGCAACATGATTGATACTTTATGTAAGTATCTGAGCTCTTTCCTTTCTTTGAAAATGTACATCAACAAGTAACACAATTCAGATTCAGGGCTGTCAAGGCAACACAGAAGACACGAAATGTGATAGCACTTACAAATATAAAGCCTTTCACTGTGACTGTAAGCAAACAGGATGATGAACCTCGAAAGATAAGATTTAGATCAGTTAGTTGACCTCAGTGCAATTCCTAAGTCTACAAACAATTATAACAAAAGCACATGGACTTTACACTTAAATATAACAAGTCCTCTCTCTCTCTCTCTCTCTCTCTCTCTCACTCTGTAACTCTGTAAGCGCATGTCTTTGTGTTGTGTATTACACACAGTTAGCTAATGGTGGTCATTTTCTGAATGCAGGTGCTGGGATGAAGTCAAGCTGCTTTCACATAAGCTGTAAAACCGCAATGCGCAGGTTCCGCCATTCAGTCAGAGAGCTTTACTTTTCGAAATTACCGCTGTGCGCTGCTTTACCGACTCATATACATATGCCCAGAGGCATTGCAACGGGGCAGGCAAACTAGGCTTTGCCCAAGGCCCCGAGCCAGAAGAGGGCCCCCAAAGACGGCTGTTTAGAATTGGTCCACAGCTACGACAACCTGAAACCCCCTTAAATTACTTGCCATGAAGAAGACACTGCAATGACATGTCGGGAACCCCCTTATAAGATAAGATAAGATAATCCTTTATTGTCCCACAGTGGGGAAATGTGCAGTGTTGCAGCAGCAAGGTAAAAAGTATACAAACATTAAGGACACAGGTTCAGAACAAAGTAAACTAAGACTGTGCAAGAGTGGAAAACCGCACTGAAGAAACAATATATACAGCGACCTTAGTATATGCAGTGGAAGAAGGGCTGTATGTAATTGAAAGTAATATAAGCAGCGCCAGTATTGACAATTATGCGGTTTAAATTTACAGTATAAATGGAATAGCTACACATCCGCAAAAAGTGAGATTTGCAGTCCAAAAAAATAAATGGAATTGAATTCGTACTATGTTACAGGTTAACAAAATATGTAGTTTCGAAATCTAGAGTGCTAATGGAAAATTATTAACCCTACAGATATTGGAATTCACAGTATACAAAGCTTAAATAAGATTAGTTGAATGTGCATTATGTTACAGAGTGCACTTGCATTAAGTAAAGAAAATATATGCAGTTTGCACTTGAAAGTGCAAGTGGAGTAAACTAACCATACTAAAAAATGAAATTCACAAAGGAAATTTACAGGATACAATAATTAAACCTGTTAAATTAAATGTACATTATGTTACAAGTAAACAAATATATGCAGTGCAGATGGAATAAACTGAACATACTGAATAATGAAATTCACAATACACAATTATTCATGCAATTAATTAACAGTATGTAATGACTTACATGCACTTTTAGATTAACAGTGCTGATTGGAATAATTGACCATACAGAGTACTTAAATTTGTATTGTGACATGATATTAATATCTTGAAATTTTATGGCAAGTAATAGTGGTAATTAACCATACAGAGTATTGCACCTTTTAGGAAGAGGGCCCCATGCTACTTGCAAGCTGTCAAAAGCTTTTTTTTTTTTTTTCTTCTTCGGGGCCCCCAGAGTGTCTTGAAACATCCCTGCATATACCACCAACACACAGGCAGGGCACACACAGAAACCACACCAACCACGCCACAGGACTAACAAACAAAGTGACATTGAAAAGCGGGGGCGCAGAAGAGGAAGGCTGATGGTTGGGGTGCACATAATTGGTCCGCCTGCACTGCAAAAATCTGGAACGCGTACCGTCACTTGTTTCACTAAGCACCTTTGCGTACCTGACCACGATGAGATCTGTCGCCGGGGTTGGGGGGCGGGCGGACATCCAGCCACAGATGGCCCGCCGGTCGTAGTTTGGACGCCCCTGTTCTACACATTCAGGACCCGAAACAAAAACCGGTGTTTACCAAATGGCTCCAGAGAAAATCAAGTACCTTAGAGGCTTTGTTTTTTTATGTTTGTGACAGCCCAAATTAGGAAACGTCATGAAATATTATCCAGAAAAAATTGCGAGAAATAGCTGCAAGAATAGTGGAATCCTACTAGCGGGTCAAATAGACCCGGACATAACAGGAGGGTTAAAGTTAATATTTAGCAAGAAGGAACAAAACCTCTGCAAATAAACACATTTAATCATTTAGGTATGATTCATTTGTTTTGAAATTGCATCGGGTCAATATGACCCGAAACGTAACCGATGTATGTAAATTCTTAACATAACAGTAGGGTTAACGATAAATCCACAGAGTATCTTCTGCAGCTCTTGGCTTTGACTTCATATTTATCTGTCTGGACCACAATTTTGCTGTTCTGTTCTCACAGCTTTCCAAATCTGGTAGACACAAATGTTGCTCTATATGATTGTTTCTATTGATGATAATCAGTGTAAAGCTATTAGGAAGTTATGTTATTGTTTCTCGCTTTTTATTTGTTGGAGACGGGAAGCAGCTTTTACGAATAGTTTTTCATTTGATTTCTCAAATTGTGGATTGCTGGCTTCACCCATTAAAACTCTTAAGTGGTTCATATCTCATTAAATGAAAACAATGAGTCACAGCTTGATGAAAACATTTTTTGATATTGTAAGAAGTCAGTTTAGGGTATTTAACAACCCTCGTCCGAATAGTGTGTAATACTGGTCAGCATCAGTATTTTTTCCTGAGCTTTCAACAGCATCGTGACCGATTGAAAGGAGTTTTCTCAGTTGTCATAGAGAAGGATCTGTTGCGATATAGCTGAGACGATGATAGCCATATTGTTATGACTGAAAGTGAGTACACCATGATGTTATGATTAGTAAATTACTTTTTTAAATAAGAAGCTTCACTTTTGACCCAACACAGGGGAACAATGCAAATCTATATATATTGATGAAGACTGCTTGTCGTAAGCTTATGGTTGACAAGCAAAAAAAAAAGCAAACAAATGGACATTATTTGTATGGAAATGATATTGTCAGTAAGGAGTCAGCATTTTTTGTTGAGCTAAATCTGCAGAGGTTTAGTCACTTGGGATAATCTGTTGTGAATGTGCTCAGTGATTGATAGTGATGTGCCCGATATTATGATTATAATAATATTAGTAGATTTTCAACATGCTATAGGATTCAATAATGAGAGCTAAATAGGATGATAGTGTGGAATTATTATAATAAAATAAGCATAGCCCTTTATACCTTTATAATTGAATACTGTTTATACTTATATCTTGAATACTTTTACTTTTATATACCTTTATATCACTAAGATACTCACTATATAGTAGTATTCACCAACTTGCCCACATTCCAATGAAGATATTTATGGTGTCTCACGAACCAGAGATTATGGGGCCCATAAATGATGCAATAGGTTCCGGGGAGGGTTACCAATTAGTTGAGTAAAATTAATATAACGAGAACTGATTTACACATGCCAAGGGAAGGAGTTTTGGACTATGACCTAAGGACATCTAATTGGGAGAAACATTGTCCACAGGATACTGGACAATGATAGGACAAGAAAGCCACATTGGGCATGGACATGGACTAAGACCTCCAATCAAGAACAAGACAACACCCCAACTAGAAGACTTAAAATCAAATGTAACACAAAGAAATGGTGTTATTCTGTGGGATCTGTTAGGGAGGAGACAGTAACTGCCTGTCTCTTTCTTATCAGTAGCACAGGGTACCCCTCAGCTGAGTGTGTGTGTGTGTGTTACAGATCATATCACAGCTTATTGATAAATAACCTTTAATTGAGAGAAGTTTCCGGTTCATCCTTGTTTCGTCTCTACTTCCAAAATAAGAACACAACAATAGCTGTGTCATTGATTATTTTCCAATATATCTTTGCTACCTTGCTTCATCCCCATGACAACTTGGTTAGCCACAATCCTTACAAACCTGTGCGTTGACAGCTCTTCCTAATGATATTATAGTATATCTGTCTCTCTCTTTGTAACTGATATTTAATGAATGAATTACATTAATGCCTGCCTGTTATTTGCACTTGGCCATGTGGTCGAATCCTCGCATTGCCCAAGAGCAGGTCTGAAGTCCAAACCCCAAATATACCTGCTGTGTGTAGCTGTGTGCTTGTACTCTGCAGGAGAACAAATGCTTCCAACAAGCAAACATAGCCTCCAGCAGCTAAAAGAGAGTAAGAGCTCTCCCTTGGTGGAAATACAAGACAAATATGTATTTATATAAATGGATCCCATTTACCATAATTTTTCCCATTTTGGTGAGCCTGAATATCTAATTACACAGCATGTTTCATTATTTTGCTTAGTCTCATCTTTATGAGATGGTTGGACGGACAACTCACACTCACAATTTATCTGACTTTTTTTTTTTAAGATGTTTCCTGCCAATATTCAGTGTGAACTATAGCCTTTTCATGCAAAAATAACCAGTATGCAATGTTCCCATAGGCTGTTTAAAACTGCACTAACATTGCCAGGGTGTGAAATACTTTTTTTTCGTTGCCTGCAATATTGCAAGTTTTCAGAAATGTTGTTGGTCTCCGGTTTAAATACGTGTCGGCCGCTTACAATCGTCAATCGTGGTATGTAGGATTTTTTCCGAACTTGCAAAATTGCAAGTTCAAAATATTTTTACCTGCAATATTAACATTTTAGATAAAAGGCGGGTATGTCGCAGCCTGAAATTGCATTGGTAGATTAAAAGCCTTGCATCTGGCGTCTCAGTGATTCTGGTTTAACTTTCATATTTCGGCCATCATGTCAGATGGGGCCACTAATAAGAGCTGTTAGACAACTAGACAGGGTGCGAAATACCCACCCTTCACCTGCAATTTGCTGTCAAATTCTGATAATTCAGGTAAAAATGTAACTTGAAATTTCCTAGGGATCATGATTGACGATTGCAAGAGGCTAAGTGGCCTACAGCGTTTCTTAAAACGGTCACGTCACAATCGTATTAATTTAACATCTTTGATGGTACATCTCTAGTATTTTGGCCAATCAGTCAAGATACTCTGCGACTTTTATTTGATCAAAAGTGACCCGCGAAAAAGTCTATCAATTTCTTCTGGTTTCATTGGAGACTTTTTGGCGACTCGGACATAAAAGCACGCGTCGTTGTCCTGAACGAGCAGCGGGCGCTGCCGTGTGCCCTGCCGCTGTCCCAAAGTGCTCACAGGCGGTCATCTCACAGTAGCCTCGCGCAGCAGACCCAGCTGCAGTCAGAGCAAAGAGGAAACTGCGTCCACGCTACATGAATTGCTCATGCACAGAGCCCCCGCTGATCCCTCCCTGGCTTACAGAGCGCGATGTAATACTCGGCCATGTGTCAAAACTACGGCCTGCTGGCGGCCATCTTTGCTGTGCAGTTTGATCTGACCCGCTGCGGACCCCCCCCCCCCCCCCGGGCCCCCCCCCCCCCCCCCCACAAAAAAAACATCACTTTTTTCACCTCTTGTAACTTTGCAGATATGTTATAAAGTGGGGCTCACGTGGAATACTTAAGTTAATTGTCAGAAGTACAACTTTTTATGGTTTGTCATCTTGAAGTTGGTGAATGATGTGTTTTGGTGTGTTTACAATAAAGTAGCTACATCTGTTTCGCTAGCATGTTAGACTCCAATTGCAGTTTGCATTGGTGGTTGAGCAATAAACCCCCTGTCGTGTATACAGACTTGTTTCACGTGTTCTTATTCATTCAGGCAGTAACGGACCAATATCCCCATCAGAAGAACAGTGTTTATTCATGTTTATTGAGAATATAGTTTAATGAGAAGACTTGTTATGTAATAGGGACTGACATTTATGATCATTCAGTACATAGCCAGAGGTAGGAGCTTTTATGGTCCCCGAACAGGACACAGTTAGGTGTTGGAGTGGACAGAGAGATCTGACTTGATATCCCCACTAGATTGCGGAGGGCACTCAAATGCTGTTTGTTCTCTGGGCAGATACTCAAATCACAATTATATTTTATTCATTTTGGTAGAAGGATGCTTCCAGACATCCAGCTAAAAAAATGTAATGGGTTCAAACCTAAACTGCTACAAGTTTGTGATACCAATTAAGGGCAACCCACTTATTAGAGATGCTGGCTGCAGACATGGCTGCAGTGTGGATGTTGGTCTTCCTGGAAATATAAGTTAGTGGATCTGAGTAGAGGTCTGTTTGATTATACTCAGTTTGTGTTCAAGAATACTTTTAGCAATAAAATGTCAATTTAACATCTATACACCTATTTAGGCAATATATTTTTACATTCAACTATGCTTTAATTATCTGCCATGTCTGTGAATTCATAGGCCTATTAAAACATGAATGTGTAAATTAATGTAAAAAAAGTTCTTTATGGATGGGATTTTTTCAATTTATGGAATCATTTTGAAAAAAATGTGGTTGATAATACTCAGTTATCGGTCATTAAATTTGGTTAAAATCACGACGCAAGGCCAAATATTAATTAACAAATACATGACAACAGCCATTTTAAAATTTACAAATTGCTAAAAAGGGAAAAGTATACATCATCAACAATATGAATGCCTAGTTGCCTAAAATGAATAGCTGCAGCTATTAATGAACCAGTAAAACACCATATTCAGAGTAAATAAATGAATTGAAAATATCTTTCATTTTAATAAATGTTATTGTTAAATAGTTAAATGAAGCTCAGCATTGCTAAAAAAAACAAAATTCCTCATACGAAGTAGAATAATTAAATATGTAGTTTATGTGTTCTTATATAAAATGTGTTAAGAAGCTACAGGCGTTCTGTTAAAGGTATTGTGTCCAAGATGAATTTAGTGGCTACCTACGTTTTCAGTCAACTACTGAAGTTCAATTAAGTCTCTGATGGCACAAGTGGAATGAGAATGGAAGGGGGCACAAGAGCAGGTTTAACGAGACAATGGAGAGATGATACTGATAAGGATATGAAAGATCTCTCTGACACAGAAAAAAAGTGAGCATTAGCTCAGGCACAGAAGACTAAACACAAGAATGTAATGTACTGTTTGCTACAGAGAGTGATGATTTGATGGAGAGCAGATTAGATTAGATTAGAGCAGGGTGTAGTGTCTGAATCATTTGCATTATATTTATGATATGAACTATATGATAACTTAGTGCAGGGCCTTGGTCTGTAACATCTGTAGTTTCTCAGATAGTGTTTGTTAAGAGGGGCAGGTAACATTGGAATGCAGTTTAAGGTCTCTATTTCTAAGAGATTGAGGTCATCACATATGGAAATGTTTAGGTTTGAGCCTGAAGGGTGTTCTGTACAGGCTATAAAACCGTTTGTCTGACTGTACTTCGGGGGAGAAACGATTCGGCTGCCGTTTCCTTCTGGGCATAATCATGGCTTGCCTGTGTGATACTGTTACTTCGTCATAATAAACGTATTCTTAAGTCTGTTCTTTTTACACAACATTATGAACAACCTGCAAAAAAATACCTGCAGTAAGTAATTTATACACTTGATAAAGGATCCTGCGGGCCACATGTTTGACACTGCTGAGTTAGTCTGTCAGGTTCATCAAATCATAAAATCAGTTGTAGACTTAACCCCCCCCCCCCTCCCCTTTGCCAGAAAAAGCAGGCAAAAAAGGAATCTGGAATGGAAAAAACTGAACACAGCAATACCAAACAGGAACAGGAAAGAACAAACAGGAGATTCAAACAGAACAGGACATACAAATCGACAGATAACAAAGGGAAACCCAAAAACGAAATATACACTGGACAAAAGTATCAGGTGAGACTAATCTGTGTAGAGCAGACAAACAGCAGGGTAACAAAGGGAAGTAACACATGAGGAAGAACACAACAGAAATAAATAAGACAAGATACACAAGAAATCTTCAACCAGTCCAGTTGCCTACTTTGAATCGCACTTGATATTACCATGACCTGGATGACAGAGAACCTTCACAGACAAGATACACAAGGAAATAAAAATAGCCAGAATGTGAAAATTAAAATAGAACCAGATCCCAACGAACAACTGAAATCCAAGGTCGCCAAACAAAAATATCATTAGTCCACACTGTAAAAAAGTTAAAAACTCTTAAACAGACAGCTGATGACACCAGGTCTTAGATAGATGGTTTAAGTCCCTTTGCTGTGGCCAACAGCTGATCTGTGCATGAGGACAAAGCCTTCAGCATATGACAGTAGATAGAAAATACTAGATGGATGTCTCCATTGTTCCTGCTATTGTGTGCAAACAGCTTTTCTTCCTCATCATTCACATTTCACCTAAATGTACTCTATGTGAGCACTAACATTTAAGTGCTGATATACAGTCAGCACTAACATTTTGAACCGTTTGCCCAGCACTCAGCACCCAGCTGAGGGCTTCAGCTGGAGGACAAAGCAGTTCAGGTTATTTATGAAAGGTTTGGGCTGTGGCCCCTGGAGGCCCCCTGGAATAGCTTTATCAGTGGTAAATGGATCTGAAAAAGCTTCAGCCAAGACAGGATCACTGCTGCCTGATTTATGGCCGGGGTTGCATCTAACAGTTAGCAGTACGGGGACATAAGCATTTTCATGGCCAGAGCTCACCTTTATTTCCACGGTAAATTGCGAAAGATCTAGAGCAAAAAGAGCAAGGTGAATTTATGACACAGGGGATGTTGTTAGTGAGCTGTCAGGAAGAAACTGCGTTTTAATACCCTAAGGACGAGGATGATAGGTCATTCTGGCCTCTTATGTCTGCTTTTTGTCCAGTGCAGTGTCAAATATATATTCTTATCCCACAAAACAGAAAAAAAGTCAAACATAGTTGACTCCAAAGTTTAAGTTCAAGTTTACTATATTGTCATTTATCTTCATAGAAAGTATACGGCTGAACAAACACGGCCAGATGTAAGCACAGTAGAACATAGCCACGAGTGGCATAATGAATAATAAATACCAAGCAGTGGACAGAATATATGGTTACTGTGCGTGAGTTTGAATATAGACTCGATTCATAACATAGTTCGACTTTCACTCATGAATAAAACCACTGACTAATACAGCTACTGACTTTCAGGAGGAGAAAAAGCACTTAACAACTACCAATCTAACCAGGAAGTTTATTTTGCATTTGAATTAGTCAAATATTGGCACTTCAATTCAAGCCAATCCTTTAAGTTAAATTACAGCCACCTTCTAGCCCCTCCATTGTTTCCTTCGGAGTCAAATCAATGTCACTTCTGAAATATACTGTGTCCCTCTCACCTATCTCACCAACACCTGTTCAGTAACACACTGGTTTAATGTATATATCTCAGGTGCAGTGATGCTCCTGAACTGTGTTCCAGGATAGAGAACAGCCAAAATGTTCGGCAGCCACTGTGTGCAGGGCTGTTTCTGGATGACATGTAAATCAGTGTTAAGCAGGATGAATTCAGTGTGTATCCATATATTTTGAAGTCACTTCATTACCAAATCTGGGGTAGAAAATGAGCTTTCTCTCAGCGCTAGGAGGCATTTGATGACTGATGTGTTCAGACTTCCAAAGACTTAACAGGAGGGATGTGACCCCTGTCCACTATGGTTATTACTCACTTTAATGTGAGTGAGTAGCTTGCTTTATGTGACTGCTACCACATGAAAGACAAGATACACAAATGTTGGATGTGTTGAGCCTTACTGGTGTTAATAGAAGAGTCCTCAAAAATAAAAAAGACTTATTATTTTTGGTAGGCTAGGGAAACCTTCCCATCTTGACTATTGGAGAACTTTTTTCTTATGCAGTGTTTATACGGTGTTGGAAGACAGGATCCTATACCAATGTCTTAAATTTGGTGATTGCTTGCCATTCCCCTTCAGAGCTGTCAGGGTCTGAATTCAGCCTCCTCTCTCCCTTATCGCTCATTAGGGCCCACACACTGCAATCAATTCCTGACATTTAATGGCTGCTGGACAGTCTGCCACATCACCTTAATGTCCTGATTTCCAGTCCCTGTGGTCTGGTGAGCTGGCTAGAGTGAGCTTTCTGCGCCACATTAAAAAGTAAAATTAATAGTTTGATTAAATTCCCTTCACCCTGGACACTGAAAGTAGAAACAATCTGCAGCTTCTAACCTGCGGTTAGGGATGGACACCTTCCAGTGTCCCCTGTCACCACTATATGGTGTATATACTGAATACCTCACGGTATTGGTCAGTTCGTTTCTTGTAATGATACGGTAGCTGCATGCATTAGGGTGCCAAAACGCTTGTATTCTTGTCACGTCTGGTATATTTTGAACACTGGGCTGCATTGCCATCCTTATTGCCAGAGACATTCTAGCCCCTGACTGAAGCATTTCATAGATCACTCATGTGAGACTTTCTCCCAACTTCATTATTATTATGAACTGGCCCTAATTTGTCTGAATGAACTGCAGTGATCAAAAAAGGATATTGTCGGGACATGTTTCAAGGTAATTATTTTACATGCAAGACAAAGCCCGAACAGCAAACGCACTTCTCTTTTCCTGCACTGTGTAGCTCAGTAAGGCTCTAGGATGACTCCATGCATGCTACTAACACTATTATTTTGCATTTATTAAACATGATTTAAAAGTTAGCTTTTTGATTTGCTTAGGAACAGGGGACAAATGCTGAGCTCACTGAAAATAATTGAAAATGACCTGAAACTACCTTCAAAATGTTTTTTTTTCTCTTGGATCAATTCATAAACATCAAATCTGAATTACCAAACCTTTATAACAGTTTTGTCTCTATGTGTGTGTTGTGTAGAGCTGTAGCAGATGTGATCAAATAGATCAGAATGTTTTGAGGTTTTCCAGTCTGCATTTGGGTCATTCACGCCAACTCACCTAGGGCCTCCCAGTTCATGTCATGGATTTTCTTTTCAAAAATCACACATTTCGTTAGATTTAAATTATGAAGCCATGCAAAATAATAGTGCAAAATAATAGTTCTCCAAATACTTTTTTAGTTGTGATTTTAGTTAATTATTATTATTTGCGTAATTCGAGCATTTTTTGCTAGGCTGGATGTTGAACCTCACCAAATGCCTAATTCTCACTGGATTGAGAGGAATGTTTTGTGGGTTGTTATTGTTATTGTTCATGGTTCCTGATATTAAAGTTTTCATGGTGTATTTCTCCATGTTTCGTGGGAATGGAATGCTTATTTTTGATAGAATATATAAATAAATTAAGGCATCAGAGCACATCTTTGAAATGTTATATGTGTTTGGCAAATACCTCTTCTTAACAGGAAAAACGTTTCAAGAAGATGGCTTTAATCCCTTTTGAGAAAATACATGGTCAGAATAACCTAAATAGTTTTCTTTTCACTCCAAGACCATTTTTACCTGATTGTTCACCTTTGGATTTTTGACTTAGGCCTGTGTAACGTTTTTGGACTGAAAGAACGGAGTCAGAACTACCCTTAACCAAAATTTGATCAATAAATATTATAAATAAGTGTCCTTTTGACCTTTTGAATTTTTTTAATTAATGACTTGATGCTCGATTTGACACTGAAAATGTTATGATATACTATATGTTCATGCTCTTGAATTCATGAACATAAATCAATCTGAAAAAAAAACGAATATCCTTAGGGTGTAAGTAATAATCTACCAAAAATTCAGCTCAATCCATGAGAATTAATCATTTGGTGAGGTTCAACATTCTCATAGCCAGACGAGCAAAAAAATGCTCAAATTACACCTAGGGGGTAAACTTAAAAAAAAACCTAACTATAAAAGTATTTGGAGTACAATTATAAGATTTTGCATGGCTTCATGATTTGAATGGAACTAAATGTGTGATCAAAAAAATAAAAAATAAAATCCATGACATGAACTGTGAAATTTTCTGAAAACTAGGTGAGTTGGCGTTGAATGACCCACTTGGAAGTGTGTCCTTGGCCCGAGACACTGAACCATGAATTCTATACATAGATAACCGTTGTATGGTTGTGTGGAATGTGGGAACTGTACTTTTAGTGGAGAGTTTTAATTGAAAGACTTCAAAAATACTACATGACTCATTGATACAGACTAAGAAAGGCCTTTTGTGAATAGTAATTATTAATCAGCAAATGTATGCATTTGAAGTCCAGAACCGATATATTTTTTTATCAGTTTCATAGCTGCTCATCACATCAGTTCAGGTTTCCACACTGCTTTACACTGGGTTATGAATTAGTACATTGTACATTAAATATACCATAAATATATATTAATTAAGTCGTATGTCACAATAAAAAGACATTAAACATCGAAGAACAACTCTTTTTAGGATGAGGAGGGGGGTAGAGTGCTTCAGTGTTTAATTCTAAGCTCCCCCAGTCAACATATCAATGTGTTTTTGGGGGGGGGGCGCCCAAACCTCAGATGTCTGAGTAATAGACAAAGCAGCGCTGTACGAATGAGTGTGAGTGTTTGAATGTGACATGTTTGAGTGGTGGTCACGGCTAGAAAAGCGCTCAATAAATGAGGTCCATTTACAATCTCTGCTGGGAAGCGAAACCACAAAATCAAAATGTGTGTGTGATAAAAGAGGCTATTCCAGAGGTAGCAGGTAGTGAAGCAGATGAAGAGCACCGTTGAATTGTCTTGAGAAAGCTGATAGTTGTTGTGAGCCTGTTTATGACTCTAAAAGCTGTGCAGAAATGGGCCCAAATGTCGCATGCTTCTGCCAAATATGATGCTCCCACTGACGGACGGCTCTCCCACAACAGAGACACCCTGAATGCATCACAGCACATAAGAGTCTCCCATCAGAGCTCATTATTTTTATTTTATTGCGTTGAATGCTATGTTTGGCAACATTATTTTGTCTCTTTTGCCAAAATTAGTTGCTGCTAAATATATTTCCTGTGGCCGTGGGATTGCCTTAAATTAATTTAAATGAATAGATAGATAAGTTCTAGATTTATTGATACCT